>JAUZNC010035547.1:0-59970 GCA_034780395.1 Vannuccia rotundouncinata
TACAATACAATACAATACAATACAATACAATACAATACAATACAATACAATACAATACAATACAATACAATACAATAATAATAATATTTATTCATTTATATAGCGCCGCATTACAATACAATACAAATATAACTAAATGAAACAAATGAACATGTAAAATAAAACATAGAAAATTTTTTTGACTATTTTAGAATATAAATTATATTATATTCAGAATAATTTTTTTAAATTGATATAAATAATTTACTGTAAAATTTATCTAAATTAAAAAATTTCTTAGTCTTAATTGTGAATTTAAATTTTAATTAATATTTCTTCACAAAACAATTTGTTTATATATTTGTTTATTTTATTATATATACTATTTTTATTTAAATTCTTTTATTAATTCTCATAGTACTCATTTTACTAAAAGTAAGCTAAATAAAAATATAATTCTAAATGAAATGCTTAACGAATTCAATACAAATAGAAAACAAAGGAATTTTTAAAAAATCATACAACAAATTAATTATACGTACTCAGATTAATTTTAATGAGAAATTTTAGGATAAGTAAATTTTATGATGAAGAATAAAGCTAAATTTAAAATATTGATTGTGACACATTAGTAAATAATAATTTCAGTTTGAAAAGAAATATACATAATTAAGGTTAAACAAATACGTAAAATGCACTTAAGCGAAATAATTCTATTTACATAAATATATTCTAGTAGCGTTCTTCCATAAATAGTTTATATACTAGCTGCGTCATACTTCAATGTTCACTGTTTTTGTCTTCTACATTAACTGGAAATTCGGGTCTTCTCTATAATTATATTACTAACATCCCTTGCAAACGTTCTTGCTAACACCCAATTTTTTAATCTTGGCAATTTGTCAGAATCGGATTTCATTCGATCTTCATTCTTTTCTCTATATAAGAAATCCGGTCGATCATCCGTTATTGATTTTCTGTCTTTATTTCTTCAATTGGGTTCAGTATCTGACCGCAAATAAGAATTCTCTCCTGCATGTAAAGACCACAATCACCACAACACAACGTCACAATCTTAAGGCTAGTTTGTCTCCTAGAGATTGTCAATCTATTTGTTTGTATGTCTGACTTGGGAGATTGTGCTCTCACAAATATTATTGCGGTTTTCATTATGATAGGAATTTCGACATTTTCGAACCTTCCCGCTTTTATTGATTGTCACTTTCCAGTGATTTATTTGGATTTTAACTTTGCTAAATTATTGATTTTATATGTGATTTAGTAATACCAAGTGAAGTCGTTTGTTTTCATTCATTGAACATTGATTTTGGATTTGATCCACCGATTTGATCGTAAGAGATACATTTTATTAAATATTTTTTAAAAGTGTAATACTATAAATGTACGCTTAAATAAGTTACTTTGTACTAAAATCATAACTATGTATAATTGATAAATTGTGGTCTTATACATGATCATCATGATATCATAAAACTATAACGTCACTATACAATGTAGACAGCAGGGAGGGGTGTGAGGTGTCTGAGTTATTAGATTTTGAACACCCCGATACATATGAAAATTATAGTTTACTAAGTATTCTTAAATTCATTTATCCTTTTTTAATTTAGCCGTTTTAAATAAGTGTTCCACTTATCGAAAATATTGTTCTCATGTTTCGCAGTGTTTTCTATATAAGTAAGCATCTCGCTCTCTTGCTGATAGTATTATAGTTGATATAATCGATGACTTCGTAATTTAACTAATTCAGTCTTTTGTAATATTGACACTACAAAATTGCTTCGGTTTTCAATTTTCTATGTCTGGCATCTGGGACACATCGAGTCATAATCGTGTAAGTTGTCACCTATAATATAATCTGTTTGAATCAGAACAAACAGTAAAAGTGTATAATCTAGCCACTCCCGATATATTATAATAGAAATATAAAGTAATATTACATTTTCAATTAATGTTTTCTGGTTATTTACATATACTTCAAAAAATTAAATGTTGTCACAATTATATACACACTGGCTATTCCACCACTCCAAAATAACAGAAGGCTTTGACACGTCCACCCACTCCTTGATAGTTATATATAATATATGAATTATATAAATTATTACTACTTTCAATCATAACATGAATTTACATAGTCTATTCAATAATTCAAATGGCCATATATATATTATGAACATCTAATAAATATAAATAATATAAGTGTAAGTCAATATATCTAATATTTTGTTTATATAATGCTTTCAATAGTTATAAATTTAGCCTCTATAACAACGAACCGTTCGCTTTTAATTGTCACGTTGTTGTAGCGATAAAGCATCGCTATCAACGGCGCTTGGTTACGCAGTGGAATTCAGAGAGTTTTCATCTTCGAGGTTAGAATTTGTTATCAAATCGATTAAAAAGGGTGGAGTCGTCATCCATTCAAGAATTCGTTTTAATATGCTACCTACGTACATCAGTTGTAGCGGCTATGCTACATATAGTATACTATAGCAACATATTTAGTCGACATGTATTGAAAGTATATATTTATACATGTATATTTCTTATGTACCGATTCTCTGCACTGGATCAACCCTCACTATTAATTTCGCATTTGTTAAATCAGTGCAGTCGGATCATTTCAACCGGCGGGTTATAGAATTAAGTAAAGATAATGATGGTCACAAAACAAATATATCCATATTATAAGTGTTCCAGTGTTTATATATAAATACTTCCATGAATTTAGAAGTTAAAATTAATACCTAGACAACTGAAAATTCAATATTTTTGAATGATGAAAATTTGGAAAAATTAAAAATATTTTGTTACAATTTTGATTAGCTAGTAACCTTTTCTTCACATCTTGACAATTATTAAATATTTTTGTAAAACTTTGATTAAAATATATTAAGAAATTAATTTATATATTCTGTTTTATAGTTTATTTTATCTCAATATTTGATTAACATTCTTTGCAATATATAAATAGCGTCGGATAGTTCAAATAATTTATACTGCTAATAATTCTTTATACAATTGAGTAAAAGTCATGGGGTCATGTTGCTTAGTCATCAAGCTTATAGAGAATAACTATTAAAGATTTATTGTAAAAAGTACCTAAAGTGAACATGCGGGGTTCATTTATATTATAAAGACATAAAATATTGTAGAGATGAATCATCGTAGATTGAGATATTGGAAAATTTGACGGATTTCCTGATATCAAAATAATATTGATTACAGAAAATGCATGCTTCGAATAAAAATATTTTTTTTTATAAAATACCTTCGGTACACATTTCTCAATAGATTTATTTTTATTATATACAATTCAAAATTTAAATTTAATTATAGATACCTATAAAGATACTTATATACATATAATTTAATTTTACTAAACTAAACATTATAATATAATTACTGTTAGCTGTTGGAAGAATTTATTATATTACTGTGTGCATAAATTTAATTAATACACTTTTAAAATTAATTGACAATTTTCTATAATTCTCAATTGATAATAACTATTTCATGGTATTAATTTAATTTAAATTACAATGATTTATGTACTTTTATTTTAATTTTTGCTGAAATCAAAAATACGAGTAGATTATTTATTTTAAACCGTTTTAATAAAATAATCTTGTACCTAATTTCCAATAGCATTATATCAATATATTATCTATAGCATCCACGAATAATTATTAGTCTAAAATTTCGCATATACTGACGTCACTATATCTTTAGTGTATTTTCTTTCCTATCATAACATAGTTTTCTAATTGGGAAAATCAATGAAACTAGAGGATGCCTTCTATTCAGTATTCCAGACAGGTATTTAAGTACTCTATAGAATGAAGGTCACACATCCAACTAAATAAATTCTGCGGTTTTCCTTCTCATTGCAAATATAAATAAACTCATTTTTATTGATTATTTACTGTAATCTTAACTCTTTACTTGGATTACATTCACAGAAGACTTCTTCGTCTTTATATGAGCGAATTGTTCTACAGTGAATTTAGTTTATTGTCGGCAGTTAATGTCTCGGATATGGTATAATCAATACAATTGGATTTTTCCCAGGAAAAAAGGCACAGTTTCAGTGACAAATTAAATAATTATACATTTTACGACTGGCCTCCAATGTAACCGGTTAATATCAGCTTATCTCCATCACTACATGAAGATTGCTTAAATATCGGTTCCCATCTGGTACTCTAACTCCATGACAAACGTTTGTAGGTGGCTTTGCTAGACGATCTTCTAAGGATTGTATAGGAGGGTTACCAACGCCCCCATACCCTAGATTGTCGTCTGTCTGCATATCTTATATAAATTTGAGTTAGTCTTGCATTGAACCAGTGTCCCAGTTACGATGATTCATTATATCAAATTCTCCGTGTCACGAGTTTATGTTAAATTGACTGTCCAATAGAAATTTATTATTAATGCATGAGCACAATTTGTGCTCTGTGCTAGTATACATACAACTTTTTATTAAAACAGCGATCATTATTCGTCCCGGACTTCGTTACAATCATCAATAGATTAAAAGGTTTCTTGTCAGCACCTTTATTAATGAGAAACAACGTTTGTATTGGATAACTTGTGAACAGTCAGGAATTTAAGGACAGACAATATCATGTTTTCGAATTAGACATTGTCAATATTATTATACCATGTGGAGTGAAAATTGGTCATACAGTTTCTCGTCTCTCGCATATTCGATTTTATAATTGGAAATATTTGTCATTGATTTTTTGGAGTAGTCTTAATTCCTAATCCTAATGAAGCAATTGCGTCGGCCAGTACCAGGTAACATTTAAAGCTATTTTAACCGCATTAAAAAGCACATTAATGTATTTAAAAATGTTCTCACTATTTTTTCTGTGTATTTTTGAGAAATTATTATATTATTTAATAAAATAGAACTATATTTTCCATTTTTTTATTAGTTATATAGATTCGGTTTTTAGTTATAAAAATGTGTTTATTCATATATTTAATTATTTAAGATACTTTTTATAGTTTAACTGTGAATAAGTTATTATTAAAATTATAAATATTATTATATAGATTATTACAACCATAAGACGAATGACTTTAATCAATGATTAATGAGTGAATTATTTATTTATTATGAGTAAAATGAATCGTCTACCATTTTATAATTATTGAATTATTGTAAAATTTCGCTGAGAACAATGATAAACTATTCATTTACATTAGAACCCTTCAGGACCCATAAAAATGTCACTCTTAATATAATGGGGATCTTTATCAATTTGCCTTTTTATTCTGTTATAATAATCATAAAATGTTCATAATTTCCTACTGTGTAGCCGTAAATGATTACAAAATAGAAAACTATCTCTTTTATTAAACTTTACAATATTTTACAATTTGAAAATGTTTTAACAATTTGGTAATTATCGATTCATACTCGATTTATACAATGTGATACCTACTGTATTCACACAATACTATAAAGGCTGTTTTTATTTTAAGCTGTCATTTTTCCTTTATGGACGGGTGCATACATGCAGAATCTAACTCGAGACTTCAATAATAGAACGATAAATAATTAATGTTTATCGATTTTGAAAGATCGATATTTCTAACACAATTTTATTAAAAGAAGATATAATATGTTCCTCTTTATCAAACAAATGCTAAACTAAATGTATAAGGACTAAAAATATACGTGACCCATATTTTTCACTGCAGTACCTACAAATACTTTACATTCCTCTAGATATTGAGTAGCACCTACTCGACTAATTGACAGAAAGCATTAAAGAAACATGTTAGTACATGATTTGTGACAATATGGTGAATCTGCCAAAGTTATCTACACAACAATTTTGTTTGATTGATGCTATCGTAAATAGTTATCATATAAAAATTTAATGATATTAGGTCATTTACCTAGCTCTATAGGTGTATAATAAGTATATGACTGTAGTATAGTATTACAATTTCTCATTCTTGCTTTGAATCTTATCATTTATTTTAAGGTCATGTAGAATTTTAAATCTTTATGACTAAGACTACTCACACTGCACACACACACACACTGCATATATAAATGTGTAACCCCTATCTCCAATGAATTTCATAATCTCCATTTAGAACTACAATTATGAATTATTGTAAGTACCTATTACCCAAATTTAGCACATTATTAAGAGTGCTCACTTTAAATAGGAATTATAAAATTAGAACAAACCTGTATTGTTCATTTCCCTGAAATAATGTTATAGATAAAGGTTATTTTCAAGGATTTTTTGCTTATTTCTATTTCATTAATAATTTAATTTCTGGTTGTTTAAATATTATAAAGGGCATTCTTTTTTAGAAAATATATTTTTTATTACCTATAACGTACAGGTTACTCCGAATCTTAACAAGGATATTTTGAGTTTTATTCACATTAACATTTTTACAAAATAATGTTTGTCATGCTAATATATCGTTTATACAAACAAAATTTTATCTGAACCATATGTATCACTTAAACGAAGTCTAATTAAAAGACGCTCCATTTCGGAGCATTCTTTCTTATAGTTTGTTATAGTTATAATATCTCTCTGAAAATAACTTGTGTTACAACAATTAGGTAGGTGGAAGAAATATATGCATAGATTTTTGACTTAAACGTTCTGTTAGGAATTTATAATATGGAATTACTTGGCTTGATATACTGCACCTATATATATAATATATCAAGTTAACAGAGATAAGTATGTATAAACCGTCGAAAGTTATCTCTATACACTCTTTATAAGGTGTGAAAACGACTTAAAACCATTTATACATAAAAATTATTATCGGTAAATCATTTAGAACCAGTCAATTTTAATTTTTGTCAAGTTTCTAAGCAAATATCAAATTTGACATTTACTATTCGATATTTCCAACGTTGTATCATAAAAGTCATTGTTGTTATAAGTACCTAATAAAGAATTGATTATTCTGGCTGTTGAAATATTCTACCAATGAAGATGTCTTTGTAATAAATAGTACGCAAACATTATGATGGCACGATTCATTGTGTTCCCCTAACTGCCACTTCCTGTACAGTGTACTTGAACTTGTATAAGCTAAACACTTAACGTTTCTATCAATAACAATGATTTTAAATGTAAGGTGAATAAATCAACCTAGAAATAAGGGTTGGCACCATAATTATGAGTACTTTTAAGTGTCAAAAGAACAACCTGGTTTGATTTATGTTCCAAACCTCTTAGTAAGGCAGCAACCACTCACTGTAAATGGTATCCGACTATGTGTGTGTAGCTTACAGCTGGCCATTTTACTAATTTAAACCAAATTATGTCAATATTTTGTTACTTTAAATTGACTAAATTGTTTAGTTAACATTTAGTTATTTTAATATATTCATATTATTTTTCATGATATTATTATAAGCTGACGTTTCTCTCTAATTTCTAAGTTGGTTCAACCGGGACGCTACCCCGGACCGCAAACACGTCTCGCAACTCTTCTCGATCCACTTCACCCTGCAGCTCCTCTGTGAGCGGGTCCAGTGGAATTCCCCGATCAGTGTCTTCCTCTAATGCCGGGTCACGTGATCGTGCAGGCAGTCGACTGCAAGCACCCTCAACGCCCAGCACCCTGCGTGCCCGAACAGACTCCCCCGCGACGCTTACTCCAAGTAAATCATCAAAGACACCTACTTCGGTCCCCGGATCCCCTGCAGTAAATAGCATTCCGCGTCGGTCCCATTTAACCCCGAAGAACACCAACTCACTCACCAGAAATGGGACTAAGCCAGGCCTTCCTCCACCGTCGACTCAGACGCAAAATAATAATAATGTTAGTGATTCAGGGGATGCCCATCCGCCGACTTCGATGATGGACAAGTTCAAAATCTTCCGCGAAAAAGGACCTGACCATAGTGACAAGACGACTGCACCTGTGAGCAAACTGGCTTCTCTGAAACCTAAGGTCAATCTCACCGGTGGTCTAACTCTCTCTAGAAAAGAGGTGGAAGCTGCGGTTGAGTCCTCTCTAAAGCAAACTCGATCTGGTAAGGGGAACAATTCGGTGTCTCCTCCTAATTCAGCACCCGTACACCACCAATCTTCAGATAATGGACCACCAAGGCCTCACCACCCAGCAACTGGTTTTGGATTTCCGGGAAGCATAGCTGCGGAAAACGACGCGCAACAACATCGAAGTTCTAGGGTAGAAAATAAGGCGAAACCAGCTCATCGAATCTCTTCTCCCCGTCACAATGCACGCTCAGCTTCGAGTCATTTGCGAGCTCCGACTCCAGCGTCTCAAGCGGGAGGAAGTTCGCAGATTGCTGCTCCAAGGTCCACTCTACCAGCCCCTATCATCAAGAAGCCCTCTATCGAAGGACATGGTAAAAGTGGAGGCACTCTATCCACTCAAGGAACACCCCGCACCAGTAGACGAGCAGCTATTCCCTCAGTTTCCAGTCACGGTGGTGAAAGTGGGTCTCGTTATGGGTCACTTTCTAGACGGAAAGCGTCTGCTTCTTCGAATGGGGCCAGTCTATCGAGGGATCGTAGTACCGCTTCCTCCAATGAAGCATTGACCTTAGCAACCACTCCAGATGCCCCAGTGCCGGTACCTCCGCCTCGTGGAACTTCAAAACTCAGCTCGGTAGCCAATGTTCCTTATCCGGCTGGTATCACTGGTCCACAAACCGAAGAGCAGCCTCCTTCTCCAGCAAAACCAAGCAGCAATAGCCGTAGCGGACGACAAAAGGCTCGGGCTCTCTACAATGCAGTTAAACAAAGAGAGGATTCTCGCACTACCGTCAAAGATCCCGCTCACGAAGAACCAGCCACTCCTACTCCCCCCTCTGACGAAAGGGTCACGAAAGAACCCGAAACTGATCCCAACGATGAAACCCTCTGCTCAGAAGAACCTGAAACTCCTTCGGTCAAACCCATGGCGCCACTCAATTGCTCGGCTCCAAACAGCTATCTGCAGTTTCTAGGCACACGTAGACCCCCTGCTGGTACCCCGAAACATCTGGCTCTCTCTCGTCTCGGTGATAATGACACGAGTGAGTCGGGTACCCCGATGAGCGAAGGGAGCAGCCAGATGCTGGACATCTCTGGATATATGTCTGACTGTGGAGTGAACTCGGATAGTGGAGGTCACCGTTGGGCTGGCGGATATAATTCGGACCAAGGTGGTTACTTGAGTGAGGGTGGCTATACGAGTGACATTTATGCTGGACGAATTCAAAGAAGATTTAAGGAGGGCCTTCGAGCTGTAGAGGAATCCCTTCAATCTACTCAGGATGTCAGCTGGTAAATTTCTAAATTTTTATTTTATTTAAAATTATTATTTTTAATTATGAATTGTTTAAATAAGCTTTTACAATTTGATGTAGATTGATTTTTCTTGTTCTGTTCAACGGTAAATAACGGTTGTTACACACGTTGACGATTTTTAAAAAATGTAATGAGCAATTGCTCTTTATTCCAAATTTATTATCATTGTCAAAATAAACTTTAAGATAATTTCAACTTAACAATAAACTGTACTGAAGAACAATGAACTCTAAATCTGTCAACAATGTTTCCCATGTATAGCTCCGGCTAAGCCGGACACCCATAAAATCTATAAAAAATGTCTGGTTTATACAAAATGAGAAAAAACACTAAATACATAAAAAAGCTAAATATACTTCTGTACTATGTATGTATGATAGATACACTGTACTATACCCGCATTACTTGTTAACAAAGGAAGAAAACTTTGCAATTGCACTCATGATTTCAAAGTTAATAATTTAAGAATTAAAATGTAGCGTCCCGATTACACAGAGCTAAACACATCATAATAATATACAAGGGTCCTTGAAATGCGTCCGGTGTACAGTTTATGCATGTTCGGCTTATAGTTACTGTTTAACATAGAAAAGATACAAGGAAATTGTTAGTTCTTCACTTAGGGTCCAGTTTGTGCAATCGTCCGTATATTAAGCACGTCCGGTTTAGCCCAAGAGTAGATTTAATATATAGAGACACATTAAATAAAAACTTGTTTGAGGGAACAAAATGTCAGTATATGTGGACAAGACCGTTAGCTAATATACAATATATAAACATGTAATTAATTTTAATTTGTTAATGATCACTGTTACAATTTTATTTAAATATTTTTAAAAAGTTCAATTGACACAATAAAATTCCCTTGTGTGTGGTCAGAGACTTTAGGCAAAATGGTAATTCTATATATCGATTTCTTTAGTTCTGATGCCGACCTGGGCCTCCTCGAGGACGACGTATCCTCAATCAGCAGCGGAAACTTAAGTGACCCCGCGAATGAACTCACGAGTACAGATGAAACCTCTCTCACCAGAGAACCCAATGAAGCGAACCAAAAGGTTGCCGGAGTACGCAGAGTCGGTGGAGGAATGAGAAGTGCAGTGCCCCCGCTAGCTGGAGGCATGTACCCCAACCGACGCAACATGTACGGTCAGCGAATGGCTTCTCAGCTTGGGGGATCTATGGGTGGCAGAACAGGTCCTGTCTGCTATTCGAGCGATGTTGAGGAAAACAGGTACAAATATAAGCGCTTTCATGCATTCTCTAATTTATATTATGAAATACAAAAGGAATAAATTCAGAGTAATTATTTGTGTTTAGAAACAAACTAAAACCGATTTTCCATTTTATATAAAAAAATATTTTTAAAATTTATTTTTTACACTACTTTAAGTAGTATATATATCAAATAAAGATTTAACTAATATAATAAAATATTATTATAGTTTTTGTTTTTAGTTTTCAGTTTTTAGTTTTTAATTTTTTATTGTCTAAAAATCAATAAATGTGTTATTCCGCAGCCCTTACGCATGTCACAACTCCTTCCGAAAGTATGCCTCCGACGTAGAGGGTGACTACAATGATTTGGACATTAGCTCAAGCTGCTCTATGGACCTTCTGAGCGGGCGACTCGGCTCCGACTATTATTTCTCCGACACCGAATCCCTGATAACCCGGCCTCCCTTACCACGGCCGGGCGGGCGCAAGTCTGATGCTGGACTACACACGGATCAATCGACGATCAAATATCTCAGAAAAATGTCCACCGAAGGTCAAGGAGGTGGAGGAGGTGGTCTCGTAGTGAGCACCAATTGCCCAATGCACAATGCCAGGCTGCAGGCTGGAGGTGGTGTGAGGAGACCCTCGCCAGATGGTTTGGGGGCCTTTCAGAGACAGGTATGAAGTCTTTAATACTGCTGACTACTTATATAAAATTTTGTTACTGAAAGTGTGTTAAATAAAAACTATATTTAACAAATTTATTTACTATTTTAATTTTTTGGGAACGGAACGGCCGAGCGGTTAAGTCGCTGGTTTGGGAAGCCGAGGGTGTGGTCTCGGATCAGGTTCGAGCCCACCCTCTGAATCTTGGTCCCGGCTAGCAGCTGTGCTTGTCGTAGGATTGTACCCTTATTATTATGTATCTTATGTGACCTATTGTTTTATGTACTATCTGTAAAATATTGTACTATCAAATCAATCTGTCCTTTTCATTCAAAAATACTATTCTAGTAGCCTTAACTTCGACAGTCCAAAATAATTTTATTCAAAATCGACTAATATATTCTTTAATTCTTTAATTTGTTTTACAGCAGGGTATGTCTCGTGCTTACGGAGGCAACACTGGTCCTGGAGGTATCACTAACCCAACTCCTCCGTCATCTAGAATGGGTCTTATACGCGCAGGAGCTGGCCAGGCTTCAGCTATGGATGATCTCGACTTGCAGACTGGTCGGTTGGACCAGCCGGTTAACGGGAACAACACGGGCTTCAGTGGAGGACTTGGGGGTCAACTTGTGGGTGGAGGGAGTGGTAGTTCTTTGTTGCTTAGCAACGTGAAGCTGCCCTATGCTATCGGTGTGAAGAATAGCTACTCCAACTCAAGTCTTTCACGAAATGATCTGACAGATGACATGGATGGTGAGATAAATATGAAAGATTATTTTAATTAATAATGCATTCGCATTTTTTTACAAGTGTATCTGGATTTTTAATATTTGTAAGTATATTTGTAAGTACAGTGAAACCTCTTTTAGCGCCAACCATCGGGATATTGTAATTTTGGCCGTTATAGTTATGGTGGTCGCTAAAGAGAGGTTTAGAAAATTTGACAAGTTTTAATAATGCCATAATAAAAGAATGATACTTAACCATAAATAAATTTATGTAATTATTTATAAATCGCTTTGTGTATCAGATTTTTCCTACTTAAAATCTAATTGTTTTATTAAAATATCATAATTTTGTAATTTGGCTATGTTTAAGGCAAAACTTAAATCATATTTATTGATCGTAATTATGACGACTATAAACGACTATAAACCTGTTACAAAATGGCAGACAACGAAGTAAAACAATTTATTTAATTTTTATTTAATAAAGTTAAAACGCCCTAGCTAGATATATAATAAGTTAGTACTATAAAATACTGAATTATTAGCAATAATAAATAGTTGTGATTTAATTTGGGTTACAATAATAAATAGTTGTGATGTAATATGGGTTACAAAATGTATGGTCTATTTAAAAAAACTGAAATTTTGGTTTGGAAATAGTTTTTCCTTCTCAATTTCATGGATAAGCACCATTTGTTGATCTGCCAAATTTTCTTCGCTCGTGAGAATAAAAAGTTGAACAAAACATAATAATTGATATTGGCAGTTGGAATGAATGAATGATTGATTGATATTTATGAATAATGAATGATTTATGAATAAATAATTAAAAATGAATGGTTTAGATATTTATTGTCCGTAAATGAGGTTTTATGGCATTTTTGGTTAACGGTTTTTTGTGGTCTTTGGCCGTTAAGAGAGGGGGCCGCTTCCTGTTATATATTATATTTAGATAGGAATATTTTAGGATAATAAAATTTTGGCCGTTAACAGAGGTGGCCGTAAACGAGTTTTCACAGTATTTGATTTCTTCTCTATTTCAGTTAAAGGTTCACATTTATCGCTTGTTTCAATCGGATCTTGTCGATCAATAGTAAGTTGATATTCTGTACTAAATATTGGTCATTTATAAAATCGAGGTTATTTTTGTTTACCGTAAATATCTGTTTTTGCAACTACGTAGCTTATACTATAAATATCAAATATCTAGACTAACCGTAGTATAGTGTAACGCTAATGTATATTATAACAATCCTTAAATTTGGACATTTTAAGTATGCTTCGCTGTAGACCAACCGAAATTGAATCTGGCAAATTTACCTCTTACTCATGCCTCTTACACATTAACGTTAAAATAATTGTGTCATGAAATCGTATAGAGGAATAATCAATATATTAATTATGAAGCGAAAGATTATTTTTTACGCAGTGCCAGGGCCAATTTAGCAATAATAAATATTAGTAATATAGTTGTATTAAACAATATGATTGAATTATTTAGAATAATTGTATAAATAATAAAAATTTCTTGCCTATATTAAAGTTTGCATTTATTAGTAAGGAATAGGTTTTTCTAATTTGTAATAGCAATTCTTTTTTATTTGAGACCTTTTCTAATGCTTGATATCATTTTTCAACAAATAAATTTTATTGTATCTTTCAAGACTTTTATTATTATTGTTTGATAGATTACACGAATTTTTATGTGGATATAGAATATATATTCCAGAATATTTAATACCTTTAATATGAAAATAATTATAATTAAAATTTATAAATATTTATTTTATATTTATTTTAATACGAAAATTACCAATAATGGGTAAACCATGAAATATTTAGTTATGCTTAAAGTTACAATCAAATTTTAAAAACCTACTTTTGAAATGACCCTCAATATTTTCTTTTTCAGAATGAAGAGCGGCAAACACAAGAGGTAAAGGCACAGTTTAAAATGATCCTTTTTTATGCGTATATATTAGTGAAAATGCCTACACTTTGTATATTTGTATATCGATTCTGTTTATATAATTAGGGAATTGATTTTTTCTCGAATTGCAGATTCGGAAGCTTCGTGTTGATCTGGAACTAGCTCAACAGAAAGTGACAACTCTTTCTACGCAACTGACGACGAACGTGAGTTTTTTTTATAATTTTGTAAAATAAAATATTTGTATGGCGAATTCATGGCTTTTGATAATCTCACAATGCACCTGTATTAATAGCCGATTCCTAGGCTAACTCGGTGTTTCTTATTACCACATTAAGTGTGTACAAATCAGTTTATCTTTTGTTTAAAATATAATACGTTCAAATTTGTTTTAATCTTTTGTGTTTTATTTGAATCATTTAAATTCTATTTCAATTTTTTAATTTGTGTGCATGAATAACTTCTATATGTGAAAATTAAAAATGTAATGTTTCGTACTATCATATTCCCGAACGTCTGAAATATTCAGAAACTATAATACAGGCTAGAAAGAAATTGTTTAAAAGGGGACTATATTTGCATATTAATTGGTATATTGATACAAAAAAGAAAACATTAAACTACTTTTCTAAAGATTTCTACCAGACTGTCAAACATCTTTCTTATTAGAATATCTAATTTTTAAATGATTTAACTAATGGAGATAATTATAATATTTTAAGTGTGAAGCAACCTAGACTTGTTATTGAATATTAATTATAATTATAAATTAACAATCACTGATTAATTAATGATGTGTTTGTGTATCTTGACATATCTTGACCCTAACTTAACCCCATCTTACCCGAAAGGGGGGGAGCAATCGGTTCGCGGTATTTTATTTATTATGGCATTTTAAAAATGTAAAAGCCACTGACCTGGTGTTTCCTCACTTTTCCTAATATTATGTTTCGTAACTTTCAATACCATTTTTAGAATTTTATTTAGAAGTTACAAGCTTTTATAAGCATATTGCCCTAGCATGGTTGCCAAATTTCAGAACAGCAAAAACACACTCTGATAATGTTATAGATTTATTATTTAAAAGATATATAGAAGATATGAATTGGAATAGATATAAAATACAAATAATTAAATATTCATATACATCTGTAAATAACTAATAGTAACTAATAATTAACTAATACTAACTAGATATACATATATGTGTGTATGTGTACAAATTTTCTAAAATATTTGAAATGAAATTAAAATGATAGAAATAGATATTTAAAATGTAAGCACACATCATAAACTATTCTGCCACCTGCCCCGCATGTGTGCCATACACAAAGCCCTCTTTATAAGGAAACAACTACAATAAGCTAGTTTAGTATAATTGAGCTGCGCCTCAATTATTTTTACTATTCCAAGTTTGGGTTTTTGTTTAGGGTGTATCCACGTTTTTCTGTCATTAAACTTTCAATATAACATATTTTATATACACACCAAATTTCAAAGCGATAGTTAAACTGTGGGATGAAATATAGGGCGCGTGTTGATTCGCCCCCCCTGGTTTCTGAGTGTGTCTTTTAGCCCGGGTATGATAGGGTTAACAAAATAAAGTTTTTAAAATCTGTAATATGTATTTTAAAATTTATAAATAATTTATGTGCGTAAAAATAAGTTTTTTATATTATAAAATATATCGAATGGAAAATACTTTTTTCTCGACTGTATCTATTTTATTTGCATATGAAAGGAATTATTTGCATGTAATATTATATGATTTCCGACCTTAATTACCCTCATTGTACGATAGAGAAAAAGATATTGCCGCGAAATCACTGCCTAAATGTATATGCAAAGCTGATATAAATAACAGCACACAGTTTTGATAAACACTTGTAGCAGCGATGCCCTCCATTCTGTTACACCACCCTTAATGTGGTAATAAGAAACACCGAGTTAGCCTGGGAAGCGGCTATTAATACAGGTGCATTGGGAGATTATCAAAAGCCAATAGGGGTTGTGTAGGAACTTGCGAGTGCTATTAATGGAAGCTGAGATATAAGGCCTGTCATTGACGACAACTTTTCCAAACAAAATGAATAAGTCCGTTTGACTATACTGTTGAAGTATCCTTAATCAAGCCAACTAACTTTTAAATGTGAAGGATATATTATCACCTTTTGTGTTTGCTCGATTATTATCCGAAGGCATGGATCGTTTTTATCCGAATTACTACTCGCATGCGTCGCCGTCCTATGATCCTTTAGATCTATCACTAAACCGGCGCACGTATATGGCCGGTGGAGAGCGCCGACTTCAACTCTCGCTCGATATTCCCGGTGGCCATGATACGACTTGTCGCATGACAACCTCTGTTAGGAACCAGGCTTCCACTCTACCGCCAGGAATGGTTTCGAGTTGCTTTGGAAACCCGAAAGGTATAAGGGACCACTCAACGACTATGACTGGGAGTGTAATGTCGCCAACCAGAGCCACTAGTTGTCATGGAAACCTTACGGAAAACAATCAACCGTCGACTAGCGGCGGTCGCGTGCGAACCGGCTCTGCTGAACTGTTGATTCCAGTGCCTGTGACGCACCAACTGGACGATTACAATTCCCTGCCGAGAACTTGCTGTCCACAACATCAGCATCACCATAGCTTCAGTGGCGGTCAGCTTCCATCTCATCGTCAGAATCGTAATTCATCACGATCGTCTCGTCGTTGTCTCCCGACAAGATCGGATTCTGTAGCCGGAAATAAGCAGCCCAACGCTGTGAAGTTGCAGTCAGTGTCCTCAGATAGAACTACAAAACAGATGACTTCTCTCCCAGTGATGAGAGTAGTCCCGGGTCCTTATAGTTCAACACCACTTCCAAATCGTAGTCTATTTCAGAGGTCTGGAAAGGTATAATTGTCATCAGTTTTGTTAGATTAATATCCACCATTGTGTTTTAGAGACAATTAGAAAACATAATTTGATATAAACATACAAACCAGTTTATCTTTTGATTAAAATATTATAATTCGTTCAACTTTGTTTTAATTTTTTGTGGTTAATATATCTCAAATTAATTGGGATCAGTGCCATCATACATTATTATGAAACTTATATTCACGGACCTTATATTTTCAAATTGTTATTGGTTAAAACTGATTCATGGAATATATGAAACTTCCCTTGGGATATACACAAATGTCAAGGCGTTTTTAAAAACATATAATATGTTAAATTCAAAGTGAAAATCTGAGCTTATTTTTTATTTAAATTAGTCATCCTCCAAAATCTATGTGTGAATTGGTCATTACGTTTGTGTTGGGACCGACGGTTGATGAATTATCAACGAGTTACATGTGTTACATTAATTATTCCTTTTTCATTTGACTTTTAGGCCCATGTGGTGTCTGCATTTGATCACAATTTGGCCAGTATGACCGCTCGTCTACAATCACTCAACGCGACCACAGAGAAAAAGGTAAGTTAAATTTATAACTAAATAAACCCTTCGAATGTGGTTCTTTAATTAATAGTTGAAATTCCATTTTATATGATTTAAAATTATCTTTTTATCAATAATTAAAGTCTTTATTTGTAGGCAGTGTTTTTCAAAAACATTCCAAGGATTCAGTTATTTCAATTATGTTTATCGTATTTTTTAAAATAACATTTTAAAAGTTAATTGAAAGTTTTCTGTCCATTTCTGAAGTTAAATATGTTCGTATCATTTCTTACAAAATGTTAAAAGTAGCTATACCGATAAACTTTTGGAATATAAACACGCCTTCGCACTTGATCATTGAGGGGAAAACAGTCCGCTAAGGATCAGCTTCTTATAAATATTTATCCTTTCTTCAATGTGAAAATGGGTGTGTGTATAGGGCGAAAGATCTGATTCTATTTACCCCGCACGGTGACTTCAGTTATAGGAGCGATAGTATCACATTTATGTCCATATGTTATAAATAAAGACTTTTCTGTGCTATATCTAACACGAGCTCTTCTGTATACCTTCTGGTGTTCTGCAGGAGAACGAAATAATGGAACTTAAGTCAGCGCTAGAGAGCCTCAAGAAGCAGAATGTCATGATGAACGGTGGACTGTCGGGGAGTCCGTCAAGTAGTGCTGTAGGAGCCTCCGGAAGTGGTGACAATCTGGACGGTAAGTGACCCTAGTGTAGCAGTTACTGTGAGGTATCATGAAAAGTCATGAAATTATCTATACGTCATGTATACTGTGGCGGTGTTGAGTTTTCGCTGTATCGTTAAATGTTGGAGTTGAATTCTGTTTGATGTTGAATGTTTGCTATAATGAATTGTAATAACTTTCAGTGTCGTCATATTTCGAAATATGGATAAGCCATTTTAATTTAGTAAGCTTATATTTAGTAAGCCTATACAAAATGGCTGCTTCCAGAAATTATAATTATTTTTGATGCATTTAAACAATTTTTGTTTTAACTTCTAATTGTAATGTAACATTTTAGTGAAATTTCTATAAGTTAAATAACTTCTTTCATTTCCGCTGAAATCAAATAAATTTATTGCCTCACCCCCAATTTTTGGATAATTTAGGAAGCCTTCGATCTGCTGAGAGTCTAACAAGTCTTAATAGCAATGGAAGTGGAGGTCAGGAAGGAAAGAGAGCCAGCAAGGAGTCCAAAGAAAAGAAAACTGGATGGGTAAGTTATCAGAAAAAGATTAGATAGCAAAATTACTTTTCGATCTTGCAACTTGAAGTAATACGAGAATATATCTATACATGTATATAATTAATGTCAGTATATTCGACTGATTAGGTATATAACTGAATAAACATTTATTTTCGCATATTGATTTCAGCTTCGTCACTCCTTTGGTAAAGCTTTCAAAAAGAAAACTAAGGGCGGCGGCCAAGAAATGGACGCTGAAAACTACCAACAAGCTGTGGATTCCGTTATGGCCGCTTATGGCGCGACTGCTGCGTAAGTTATTTTAATCAATCATTGTGATGTTGGTGGAAATTCTTTAAATTCTGACAAAATTAGTCATTAGATTGGCTTAAAGCATTTCAGTAAACTTCAAAAACTATTGTTCAACTTTAGTATTGATCACAAGCGATGGTTTGATTCCTTTCAGTGAGGCAGAGGAGTTGTTAGGTCTGAAACGGGAACTGGAAGAGAAGGACCTTCGACTGACGGACGTCCAGCTGGAGGCCCTGGCTAGCACACAACAGCTGGAGCAGCTGCGTGACATGATGGAGAAGATGAAGAGTGAGATGACCACTTTGAAGACCGACAACGACCGACTTCAGCGACTGGTCCGTGTTGGTGGAAGTGTGAGCGGGGAGGAAGGTGTCCGACATCCTGGACTGGCCTCGTTGACATCCCAGATCTCCGGCGAAGGCAGCCCGGAAACGAGTGATCTCAAGAAGAAGTTAAGTCTGGATGTTGTGGTCGGATCTTCACAGGGGTTTGGTGAGTTTTTTTTTATTATTATTCGAATTTAATAATAATTAAAGATATTTTCAAGTGATAGTATTCAACAGTTAAGTAGTATGAGTTATTATAAATCGTTAAAATCGTTGAATCACAACCGAACAATGTTTCCGCTATAATAAGTAGTTACACCGTGTCTGTAGACCTCCTGTTTGGCTTTCCCGTGGACGAAGGAGGCAAGAGAATTCCCGTGAGTGTCCACCTGCCCCACGATCGCCACATTCGTCAAGACCACATGCGCAGTAATCCGGCCCCTGAGGCTAGAACCATTCACCTGGGCATGATCTCCATCAGTAGCAAGACCAAGTGGGAGTGTATGGACGCCTGTGTGGGCCGTCTGCTCCGGGAGTATGTGGGCAAGGTGGATCCTCTGGCTAATCTGGGACTCAATGGTGAGAGTATTCAGGTAAGCAATGCAAGCACTACATCCCTTTTTAAACTATGTTTCTACAATAATTAAAATGAACAAAATAATCTTTAATCGAGGTTTAAAAATTTATTTTAAAATTGTAGCTTCTTATAATTATTTGTATGTTTTTTGCTGCCGATTGTTAGATAACATGATAAAATAAATAATCAAGGGGTCCAAATAAACGGAGGGTTTGCCTCTTTTTGACACAAAATAAATCACGTTTGTTTGGCACGCCAGAGTAGGTAGAACAAATTTAATAAAACACAACATTAATACGGGAAATAATGCCCCGATTAAGGAAGCCCCAAGAAGATTACCCATTAAAATGAGAGAACAAGTAGATAGGAGGATCCAAGAAATGATTCATCAACGTCACCTTGGGGTTCGAACATTGTTTTAGTAAAGATAAAGAATGGATATCCTAAAGATGTTAATCAGTATAGATTTTGTATAGATTACAGGAAGCTGAATAATATTACCAATAAAGACAGTTATCCTTTGTTAAAGACACAAGATGTTTTACACGACGCTAAGTATTTTTCCACACAAGATTTAAGAAGCGCTTATTGGGGAATCGAGATGGATAGTGGGACAAGGAAAAACTTCTTTTGTAACACCCAGCAACGTATATCAATTAAGGTTATGCCGTTCGGATTGTCAAATGCGGGTAGCAGCTATCAAAGGCTAATGAATGCTAGTGTAAATTAATTTAACATAATTCATGATTTAAGGATTAGTTGATTTAAATGTTTCGAATGATTAAAACGAATAAATTTGATTTTGATTTTATGGAATGACGTAGTGTTCATGCAATATTTGTTTAAAGCAATTTGTAACGTTAATTAAAATCGGGTTATATTATATTTTTGGGAATCGTTAAAATAAGTTGGAATTGATTTTTGTTTAATAATTTAGTAATGATTTTATGTATTTGTTGATTTTTGTATTTTAGAAATTGTTTATCAAAAATTATGCAGAAGGTCGCCCTGGATTTAATGTTTCAGATTGGGATCGATTAATTATAATTTTTTAGAGATGCATTTGGGGTAATTGATTTTTCTTGGTTAGAGTGAACGAAATTGTTCTTAGATCTAATGATTTAACTAGTCACGAAAATGTGGGCATTTTAGAAATTTTGGAGGCCGTTATGTGGGATTAGATTTTTATGATATCTACGAATTGGTATAGTTGGATATCGATAAGTTTAGGAGAAGAATTATCCAAAAATATCTATGAATTATTGTAGTAGATTTTGTAAAGGTATTAATATTTTCAAATTTAAAAATATTAAATTTTTGTAGTTGAATTAAAGATTGAGAAATATAGAATCGGGTTACCGAGTAATTACTGTGTAAGTTATTGAAAGATCGTAATTATAATAAATTCTATTCGTTAACCAATTTAACTTATTCATTTATTTATTTGTTTTGGGAAATAATTAATTTCTTTAAGTATTATATATATTCCCACTCGGCTTGCTACCGACAATATCCTAATAAAATTTATCTAGATCGGAAAATTTAATTAAATTATGTCTGAAACAAATTAAAAATGTGCAAAAAGACAAAATGGAGAAATCACGTTCGGCACATATTTTACCAATATAGAGCTGAGATCCGTCAATATCATAGAAATATAATATTATATAATTTGTATACATATTGTGAGTCCTTATTGTCGTATATACAATATTTATAACAATATTTTTTTCTGGAGAATTGTTTATTTGAGTCAATTTAATTTATTTTAATCAGTTTACTATTGATTTGCTTTTTTTATCTCGGACGCTGTCTTACGTACATAGCGTAGTAGTTTGCCAATCTAGAGAAGTTAATTACAATAGCAATAGTTAGAATACACTAAACATATAATATTATAGTTATATTGTGGTTGCCCATTTAGAAACTGATGAATTAAAAGATATTTCGAATTGAAAAATTCCAAATTACGAAACAGCATTACCTGACAAATTTAGTTTTGCAAACTTTTCAAACCGCTTGCTTAACTTCCCGTAGTGGAATACATGCATACATAACATTTGTGGATTCGATATTTATTATCAGAAAAATTATTGTTCATCAACTCTTCTATCTCTTCAACAATAGAGCTACAATTTGAGTGACACGGTCGTCCGATGTAAAGAGTACTCGAACCCCCCTGATGTGACCCCCTTCGGCTATCTGTCCACCCTCGTCCCCGAAGAGATGCACGTCTCGGTAAATCTCAAGGGGAGCAGTGTTGGAGGAGTGGTCAGCACCGTTGCACACAATCTGGACACTCTGGCCTTCGATACACTCATCCCTAAGACAGTCCTCCATCGGTACATCTGTCTGCTGTTGGAGCATCAACGAATCATGTTGTGTGGACCTTCGGGTACTGGCAAGACTTTCCTGGCTAATCGATTGGCTGATTTTCTCGTGGCCAGGTTTGTTCAAAATTGTTATTGTTCTGTTCAGGTTGTTTGTTTATCACAGTGTTTTTCCTTATACCTAAAATTCATTCCAGTTTCATAATATAGTCTTCTTTTTGAATGTTGGCTTTAAAATTTGTACAAGTTTGAGAAACTATATTTTGTAGTATGTTTTATAATCTTTACTCAGAGTTCGTACGTCTGGATTTTAAGAGGATTTTTCCAGACTGGAAAAGTGGATTTTTTTCAAAAGTGAAAGTCTGAAATTTCCTCACTGTATTGTTAATTTTTATTTATGATTTATAAAATTTCTATAGAGTTTAGAAACTCTCCCTGGGATATAAATATAATTATTAATACATATAATTTGTTTACAGTCAAATGTCCTCAAATTTTGTCAAAAAGTCTTAAAACCGACTCTTTATGCCATCCTTTCTTGTTTTATGTTTTGTGGGTAAATTCTTTACACTCTGTGGTTTTTGATTACATTCATGTTAGTCCATTAATTACTCTGTTAAGAGGTAAAGCTTTTTAAAATTATAAATAATTATAACATAATTTATCTTCGGCGGTGTAATTTCGATTATAGATTGGATACAATTACCATTAATTGAATATGAGTGTGTCTTCAGTGTGTGCTTATTTCTGACACCAGTAGGTCAAATAATAATTTATCTAACACATAAAAATATGAAATTGATATATTATATCTTTTCGTAATTTTAGTTTTCTGAAGATCTCACATTTAAAAGAAATCTGATAGATAATCAATTTTTCTTTGCTTTATGCTTTCAACTGCAACATTATAAACGTAATTATAATGGATACCAACAAAAGTGTACAATCTGATTTTCGGAGTTGATTAGAAGGATACATTCTTGATTTGCAGATCGAATAGATGTCAACAAGAAGGGGCCATTGCCACCTTCAATGTGGATCACAAATCCAGCAAGGAACTGCGCACTTATCTCTCCAACCTGGCGGAACAAATTGATTCGAACAGGGCTCCGGAACAACTGCCCACTGTCATAATCCTGGACAACCTGCATCATGTGACCTCGCTTGCGGAGGTTTTCAATAGCTTCCTCTCCGTTAAACACCAAAGGAGGTGAGTGTTATTAATAGTCTCAAGGATTGAATGTCTCTTTTAATGAAACGTAAATTTATCAAAAAGTTGTTGACTTATGCTTGTGGACTTATGTACCTTAAATTTTATTAATGTACTCTTTGTTATATTTAGCTACTTAAATATTTTTAAACATAAAAAAGGTTGAAATAAAACCGGTGGCTTCTTGTTGAAACATCAATACTTAAAGTTTATTAAAACATTTTAATTAATGTATTTGATTTGATGGCTTCTTTGCAGTCCTTACATCATTGGTACAATGAACCAATCTACTACTACAACCACAAACCTGCAGCTGCACCATAACTTCAGGTATGTAACTATATTTGTGGTATCAATCATTTCATATTTTAAAGAAGACATATTTCTATATTAACCATAAAGGTATATAAACAAATATTGTCAATAATACCTAAACCTTACTTATCCTTCTGAAACTACTTAATAGTAATACTTTTTTAGTTATTGATGGAGTTTACGTGCGATGTACTCTGTGAAAATAATTTTAACCTTTATAGAAATGTTCAGTGAAAATATTTTTCAACACTGATAGTAATATTTACATTAAAACGGAGGCATGGAATATCTTTCTATTTGATCTGTAAATATCTCAATACCACCTTCAGCTTAAGACATAGGAAAGGTAGTCATTTTGGCACTATTTCTCTATCTATCAATGTGAAAATCTTATCTTATGGGGAACGTTGTTTTAGGAATGTGAAGACACTTGAGGATCATGCGAAACTCTTAATTAGCCGGTTCCTATCAGGGAATTTAGTTCAACATTTGTGTACACTTAAAATTAATACAAAATATTATAGGCAAAGGTTTTTTTAAAACGAAGTCATCTTTATTTTGTAACTATTTACAAACAATTATTTCTTTTCTTTTTAGTAGTTAGCAGAACAAAATGATCTTTTTGCTTCTAATATTACATTATATTATTTAATTTAACCACATAATGAAACATACAATCTAAAAGGATGAAACAATTAGCAAAAACTGAACAATAAGTCAATGAAGCAAATACTATAAACAGAGAGAACAAATGGGTTTTCAATAAGCGCTCAAATTTAACATATTGTCAGTCTCTGAACGGACATGACTTGTGAGAATATTCCAGATGCGAGGACCACAAAACTGCTTTATACAAATGAAGTAGAGAATTGGATCTGAGTCCAACACGATATTATATAGTCTTATATTTATATTCTTTTTGTATTTAAACAATTTAATATGTAAATACTTTATATTTTTAATTATGCCGATTTTCTTGTATTCTAAAACTTCTACAGTTCGACAACAGTTATAGTAAATCAATTCTCCCTTCCTAACCACCTTGTGTAGATGGGTATTGTGCACAAATCACATGGAACCAGTGAAAGGTTTCCTCGGTCGATTTCTTCGCCGTAAATTAATCCAATTTGAGGTGGAAGCCTGCGAACACCATCGCCCCATCCAGTGCATCGTCGAGTGGATCCCGCTTGTCTGGCAGCACCTCAATCGATTCCTGGAGAACTTCAGCTCGGCCGATGTCACCATTGGTCCCCGGCTCTTCCTCGGCTGCCCCATGGATCCCGAAGCCAGTAAGGTGTGGTTCACAGATCTCTGGAACTACTCCCTCGTGCCCTACCTGCTCGAGGCCGTGCGTGAAGGTCTTCAACTCTACGGACGTCGTGGACCGTGGGAAGACCCCGCTGATTGGCTGATCAAGACATGGCCCTGGGATTCGCCGCCCAGCGGTCAGGACTGGAGCAGTCTGCTGCGTTTGCGGCCCGAAGACGTTGGCTATGATCTACAACAGCCACTTCAACTGGTGGGGAATTCGCCGGCGACATCAAAGCGGGTTATAGAGCAGATCATGACGTCATCTACCACCGGCGAGCAAGGCGAACAATTGGTCAATATGTTGATGCGACTCCAGGAAGCCGCGAATTCATCCAATTCAGGATAATTTTCATTTGTACTCTACATTTACAATTTTATATAACTCTAATTATGTACATACTCATCGATTAGGTATGATTCAAATGTTTATTTGCAACTTGTTACACACTCTCCATTTTAGTGCCATATCATTTCACACAACAATGCTCATTATATCAGATTTTCTGCCTATAATCTACACCATAATATTTGCACATGCTTAGTTTTGTCATTTACCGTTTTCTTTGTACAAATTTCGTATTTCATGACCTCACTCGTGCTTTTCAGAATCTTATTTTGCATGATTTTAAAAAAATTAAAATATTGTTATAAATTCTTGAATTAATCGTTATAAATATAGAATTTAGTTTTATTTTAATATAATTGTAAATCAGGTGATTATAAATTATAAGATTGTTTGTACATAGGTTATTAATCGATATTATTGTTATATATTATTATCTTGAATTAAATATTATATGTGTTAATTTTTTATTTCTTTACATATAAATTCACTCACTCTAAAAATATACCAACATAAATCGTGTTAAAATACGATAGATGGTCCATAGATACGTCCATGGTACTTATGATTAATAATTAATATTTAAATATTAGTTTAAAATATTTTAGTATACGTCCTAAGCGGGTCAATCTATTTTATTGAATATATAACATATTGATAGAATTGTTTATGCCACATTTGTATACCCAAGTCTAAAAGGTTAAAACTAGATGAATGGACATATTATATAAATAATTTTTTGATACATAACTTAATTTAACAAAATGATTCAATTCTTATTTAGTTATTATAAGCATTTATACCTAGTAATAAAAATGTCGACGATTAGAAATCGCAACAATGTTATTAAGAATTTAAACAAAAACGGGAAATTCTTAATTAATAATTTAGGTCAATGTTTTTGTTAATTTTAAATAGTAAGTCGCAAATATATATTATAATATTAAAAATAAATAAAAAAATGTTATGTCAAAAAAAATAACACTTAAATTGATTACAATTATAGCTTTAATAAAAAATACTAAAAAAATTTCAAATGAGTTTAGATAGATCTTTACCATACTTATTATTTATAAATAATATACTATAGGTAATATATATAGTTTTGATTAATAGTTAACAAGAATATAATCATTTATAAATTTAATTTTAAAATACACTATTACTAAATTAAATCAATGACATCATATATAAATAAAATATTATCTCAATTAAATAGATATACAAGGGGGCAAAAGTCACGCAACATTAAAATCGTTGCACGGTCGTCAGTATTCTATTATTTATGTCAGTATTTCTATGTCATCTATTGAAACTACAATTGTGTCAACTAGTAAAAGGTTTAGATGAAGAATTTTTTGCTGTAAGTCAATTGAAAATTGTTGTTGTAAATCAATTTTTTGTAAGAAGTTCTGCTCTAATGCAATTGAAAGAATTGAAGATCATTTTGGAATATAAATTAATTTGCTTTTAGAGATGAAGCGATATTTCATCTTAATGGGTCAGTCAATAAACATAATTGCCGATACTATGCCAGTGAAAATCCTCATTGGTTCAGTGAAGTTAATGTTCAGTATGATCCTCGAATTATATTATGGATTATTAGAAGATACAAAATTTGGACCACTTTTCTTTCAAGAAACTGTGACAGAACAATCATTCTTGTAAATGTTGTAAGAGTCTTTATTATTCTTTTAATATGATTAATGCAGAATCCGAATTATGTATGGTTTATGCAAGACGGGACACCTCCACATTTTCCACGGATTTTTAAACAGTATTCCCTAATAGCTGGATTGAAAGACTTGAGCTGTTATCTGGCCAGCTAGATCACCCGATTTTACATTACTTGAGTATTTTCTTTGGAGCCATTTACAGTCGACTGTATACAATATTCGGCAAGAACAATAGAAGAGTAAAAACAGCTAATAATTTATGAATGCAATCTGATTACATCTTCATTCTAAAAAAATATGATTAACAATTGACCAATGCTGATGGTAAGGACTTTGAGCCATTGATATGATCAATTTTTATGTTCAAAAGCTTGATTATTACTTTTGTAACAATAATCTTACTGTTTGTAAATAAAAAATGTTAATTAATAAAAATAAAATTTTGTAAAAGTTAATTTAAAATATTACAATTAAAAAACAATTAATGTTGTTTGAATTTATTAAAATAAAACTCAATTAACTTTTTAGAAAACTTGTCTTAATTTAAAACTTAAAACAGAAAATCGGGTTTGTCAATAATTTTTTTTTCATAAACATAATATTAAATTTATAAGACTAATTATAAAAATTTAATAATAAATCGCAAAAAATAATTTTTCTTTAAATTTTTAAGTAAAGGTTATTGTTTTTAAATATTGACAATAAGAATATTTGTGTCTTCAGTTATGATTTCTGTATATATGTATCACATTATATCTTAATTCCAAAATTATTTAAAGGAGGCAGCCTGAATTTGACAAAAGAACATAAAGTTCTTGGGTGAAGCATTTTAAGAAGATGCATGATTTTACTAACTGAGGTCCATGCCAGGCCAGCTTGCATTCCATGACAATTATACTCTGGATATATATCAATATTACTCCAATTTAACTAGTGATAGATAGGGTTGGGTATATAATGTATGCTGGATATATCATTAGGCTATATAATTTACATACAAAAAGAAATAACTTAAAGGGACCATAAAAGTAATAAAATTAAATGGTTAAATCTGAAATAAAGTGTAATCTGTATACAGTGTATTTGTTCAGGACTATACAAAAAAATGTATGTTCTAACCAAATGTATGTTTTATTTGATTACATTATAATAAGATTATATTGTACTATATTAAATTATAATATTAAAAATATATTAATATTTTTAATATTTTTTTAAATATTATCATATAATTTTCAGGGATGGATCCAGAAAATAGTTAGGGGGTTGTCCCATTTTATAATAGGTGCATTTACTATACTATATGTATTTTCACAATATGAATTTTAATTTTTCTCTCAACATCATTATTCAAATTAAATTTTAAACAAATTAAAAATAGCACTTTCTGTTTATATAAAGTTTGTATTTTTACAAATATTTAATTAGTGTTTTCTTACAAATGTTTGATTATAGTGTTTACAGAAATAGGTATGTCAAAACATCATATACATATTAATAATTGTATATGATAACATATTTGTTCAGGACTATACAAAAAAATGTATGTTCTAACCAAATGTATGTTTTATTTGATTACATTATAATAAGATTATATTGTACTATATTAAATTATAATATTAAAAATATATTAATATTTTTAATATTTTTTTAAATATTATCATATAATTTTCAGGGATGGATCCAGAAAATAGTTAGGGGGTTGTCCCATTTTATAATAGGTGCATTTACTATACTATATGTATTTTCACAATATGAATTTTAATTTTTCTCTCAACATCATTATTCAAATTAAATTTTAAACAAATTAAAAATAGCACTTTCTGTTTATATAAAGTTTGTATTTTTACAAATATTTAATTAGTGTTTTCTTACAAATGTTTGATTATAGTGTTTACAGAAATAGGTATGTCAAAACATCATATACATATTAATAATTGTATATGATAACATATTAATCTAATGAAAGATTAAAGTTTAAATATAATAAGTGGAAGTTTTGTCATATGAGCAATGCAGAATGTGGCTTATCATTCAAAATGTCCATAAGTCATAGCCGCCTGGGATGTTTATGTGTCATTCGATTAACAATTTCGTCCAGATCAATGGCCATTCTATATGTGTATGCATTAAAGCCAAACCATTCAATCTTTTTTGAAACATCCTTGAACGTAAATATGTTTTTAAGAGATGAAGTTCACTATTGGATTGTTCTCACTCACAACTGGTTACACCAATTATGCACACAATTTTAAGCATTTGAAAAACATTTGGAAAATCAATTTGATTACACAATTTTATTACTTTGGCCACTGTATCAGGTACAAATTTACAGTGTTTCCATTTTTTGTACCAGAGTTCCAATTCTGAATGGAGACCGGCAGGCGATGGAAGATCGTGTTTGTATAGTTGGACGAAATCTTCCAACTCAGTGAAGAGACTCTCTGGTGAATTTTTCACCAGACTGGAAGGTGTGAGATTTATACCTTGGACAGTGATGTGTGCGAAAGAGGAGAATCTTACATTGAGCTGAGAGATAAGTTCATCAAGGTAAGGAATAACAAGAGGTCGGAATTCAAGAAGAGCTTGAAAATTTCCAAAATTTTCGACAATTTGATAAGATAGTATGTAAAACAATAAAAGTTAGATAGACAGACACAGTCACATATATATTATAGGTTCAATCATTTATATATACATATATATAGCTTTTATCTAATAATAATTAATTATAGATCACTGATATTGCAAGTTGCAAGTCAGTATAAACTACCTATATACAAAAAATTAAATAATACACAAAATGGCACTTGTAAGTAAAAGCAATAGGCGCCCAGTGGCGATTATTCTTTAGGGGGTGTCCTGGGACACCTCGGACACCCCCCTAAATCCGCACCTGATTTTATTACTAAATATCACTAAATCATTCTAGTGATATAATTTTATTAAATATATATTTGAAAAAAAAAAATTATTTAATAAATAATTTAATTATATACTAATATTATATAGTTTTTATTTTAAATTTAATTTCATATGCTGAAGTTAATTACAAATATTCTTACATACCTGTTTTCTAAATAATTTATTTTAATATATACCTGAATATCAGACTAATTTTAAAAATGATTGATTTTTATCATAATGATTTTAAAATATTCAAAATTTCAATTATTTAAAAAAAAACTAAATTACTTAATAACTGCATAAATAAAGCAATAAATAAAACAGAATTAATTTAAATTGCTAAATTTATTAATTTCAGTAATGAATTCAGTTCAGTTTTAAAAATATATTTTAGTCATATTTAAATTAATATATAAAATATATATATTTTTTAATAAAGTGTAAGTTAACCAAATAAAAAAAGTTGATTGCCTTTTTAGCCATTTGAATTAGTTCTATCTAAATCAATTTTCCAAAAATATAAAAATAATTTTTTATTAAAATCAAAATGTAAATTAAAATTAATTTTATTGTGTAATATGAGTAAATTGATGTTTTATATTAAAAACTTTTTTATAGTCAATTTAAAGCAAAATCGGATTGACAAAATTATGAAAAACAAATCAGTTTCTTCACCATTGTAAGGAAATCAAATAAAGCCATTTCTTTAACCTTTTTTTACATTTTATAAAATCCAGATTTTCAAAATAGTTTTCTCCATTCCTATTTTCTAAAAAGTAAAACTTTCTCATTTATTAAATAAACTAATAGGCAAATATTATAATGAATTTACAAGACCTTTAGATGCATTCTAATTTAGTGAAATCTAAAAAAATATTGTGCCATGGCTTAACACCTTACCATATATGGTAGGTGATTGGGTTATAATAAATATATTTTCAATACCACTCTAATGCCTGACAATTTAACAATTGTTGATAAAGAATGTTTTTTTATATTTTATTTCTAATTTATTTCTAAAAACTATATTTAAATATTGAAAATAAAACATGGAATCATATTAAGAATTATTCTGTATACAAACTGAAAAATAATATATATAAATTAAAGATTACATAATTTAAATACAAAAAACATTCTGAACTGAAATACAATAAATATATCAGAGAGTTTTATATTATGCAATCATTATGTTATTTGATATATTGCCAGCAATCTCCTAGGTAGTCAGGTAAAGTGTGCACATTTTGAGGCTCTATATTTTATTCATAAAAATATCTAAATATAACTTGTGGATGTAAATATTAGTTTCAAAGATTATAAGAAAAAATTGAGAATGGCTTTTGTGAATTTTACAACTGAGATTTCAATAAAAAATAGTGGTGTAGGGCTTATCAAGCAATATTTGGCATCTAAACCATTCTTTGGACAAGCAAATGCTTGACATGCCTAGCAAGGGATTCAATTTGATTAAATTGGTTCATAGAATGAATAAAATAAATAAATAAAAAGTTTTTATGTTCATATCTTCAATGTTATTTAAACAATTTTATTCAATTGGAAAAATTCGGATTTTTTCTTGAATTTTACAGATTTTCCTGAATAAATGTTGCTTTATCAATTTAACTGTTTAACTCTATTGGATTTTTTTACCAATGTCTTATTTTTAGATAAATGACTTAACTAAATTGAATAAACATATTTAAATAATTTAAATAAATATCTATAATGATGACCCCCTATCACCACCAATATAATTATTTGGCCTTACAGTAAATATTTGACCCATAAAAATTAAATTATCTCTAGATTTTTTTATTATTATAATAACACTTTTTTATAATAATTCTAAATTATCAAATAAAGGAAAATTGTTTTCAGTATGTATTTTATTTAGTTTACCTTCTGTAAAATTATTTTTCAATTCCTTGAACACAATTAAAGAATCCCATCAAACATATTATGAATTCAATGCTAAAATTGATTGATAACAAGCAACATTAATTTTTTGAAGCAGTTTTAATCTCACTGTTTAAAATTAAAGCTCCTAAATTTTGCAACATCTCTGAAAGGTATGGAATTTATCAAAAAATTTCAAGCTCATAATTTTTTTAATCAATCCACAACTTATCATTAATGCAGAAACATTTATTTACTTTTAAAACATTTAAATCAATTATTTAAATAAAATTTTATTTGCATTTGTTCAAACTTATTATAGTGATATTGTATTGTCCTTCGTGCTTTTAGTGTAGAATTATTTAATTTAATTATAAATGATAATATTAATAATTATAAAGTATTATCTACCTATGCTATTGATATTATTTAGTCTAATAATGTGTTGAAGATTTGCTGTCAAAGATGGGTCACTGCCAATAAAAGGGTGACTACAACTTGCTCCAAAAGATGTCAACATTGCATGGTCACTACCGCCATTTTTATATTGGGGATCTACAATCATGCCACCCAAACGCTTTTTACCCAACAACATATCATAATATCTCTAAAAATGTATTTTCTATGTAACCTATATGAATAGAATTCCTATACTTACTATAATCGATATTATAATTAAATCGATTAAAGATGCAAAACAAAATGACATTGAACAGAAGTCGTTACTAGTGTTTTGTCAAAAACTGGGTAAAAAACCGACAAGCAATAATTATTGGGAAACTAGCGCCCCCAGCCCCCCCCCCCTCACCAGCACTGGCCATGCATTGTGCCTTTTTTATATGAATTTCGTTATATTTTATATTGGCAATTCTAGTTGTCATATTGTTTCATGGATTGTCATACATTCCTGGTTATCTTTTCTATCTATATCAAACAATACAAATTGACTTTTTTTGTTTTGGTCCTGACACTTTGTGTTTGTTTCTGTAAATTAAGACATTGAGTTACACACCAACTTTAATACAAATTTGACATTATTCTGTATTTTAAAAACATACTTTTCATTTTTTGATCAGACTACCTATCAATGTGATAATGAACAAAGAAATCGAATTTCTTGAAGCCGTTAAAAGCCAGAATGTTGGTGCAGTTTTGAAAATTTTACACAAGTCCAAGAAACCAAGTAAGCCTTTTGTGATTATTTTATTTGTTTTAAATTTGTTGAAATTATTTCCAACAAAATTGAACTTTGCTTACCTATATTACGGTTTAGTTACTTCCCAAGAATGTGTATAGCCCACTTGCTATAAGTTCTATTATTTTAGATGCTAATTTAGTTATAAAGATTGTCCCACGGAACTCATAAATTATTGTTAAACTTTTCTTCGATATCTCTCTGTGACAAACTATTTTAATAGTTTATCTTAAATTTATGGAATATATATATGAGCAATACTGCCGAAATATTTGTCGGTAAATTCCAACGATATTTAAGTCAAATAATATCAATCTTCCAATAAATTTTCAATTCAAATTGTTTTGAATTTCAGTTTATTGTATTTTTGATATTTTTAGCTTAAATTTCTTTTTATCAAATAAACCACACCACTGTTGCTGTTTGAAAAAACCAGCTATCCGTAATAGAAAATCTCTCTCTTGATTGTCAGAGATGAGCATACATAAATGTATCGAGTCACCCCGCTCGTTCTGGGTTATAAATGACGTCATTGAACCAGCGAGTTTATTAGAAAGAAAGTAGAGTAAGAGTGGAGGGTGCAGGGTGGATAAATAATATGAAGAAGTTTTGATCTCAATTGGGATTTTGATTTGACGGAAAGAAGACGTTGGAGGATTACTTCTGATTGCCAGCCTGGATGTTATTTGTATCTTCTGGCCTCATTTACTCTAAGCTTATTATGTAATCATTAAAGGAAAGGGTTTCCCGGGCAAGTTTCGGCAATTTGCGGTCTGTGCAGTCCTGATATAATGAAAAGATGAAGTTCAGTCAGGTTCAATGTCCAATTTTCTCACCCAAAGCTCATTCCTTTCCCAACGCTAAATAGAATATTGATATATTTTTATCTTCCAATAAACTGTTTTGAATAATTAATTATTTCTAGGTCAATACAAATAATGGCAATTCGGGTTTATTTTCCTTCAGGCAGAAGTTGTTTTAATTTTGTGTAATTTTCCATTCTCTGACTCGGCACCAATCTTCTTCCAAACTTTTTTCGTGTATTTAATTTGTTGGGCGAGAATTGTTGACTTTCCGCTATCTTCAAAGCTTTAGAATTCGGCTTTTTGACACAACCTGGGTTTCCGGGATTTTCCAATAGAGAAGACGTCTAAATAAGGTGACTTCTCAACGGTTGAGAAAGCGTAGAATTATGTGTCTCGGTTAACTTTCCATCCATTCATTTGATTTCTTGTGGCATGTTGCCAATATAGTTGTCCTTCGAAGACGATGAAGGTTTTTTTTAACTTTTAAAGAAGTATCTTTGACAGAGATATTGTCTCTTCATATTTAAGCAGGCTTCTCATTTGCAAGAGTATCTAAACGAGAGATATATATATACGTATAAATTAAACGCTATTCAGCTTTCATTTTGAACTGTTTTGTTTGAGTACTCTATTTAATATTTCATGACGATGGCAGTTGAGCTTTCAAAATACGAGTGTCATTTATTTAAGATTTTCTCGCTTTTTTGCAATCAATCATTCGCGTGCCCATCTTTAAAATGAAAGAATTGTATAAGAAGCTCGCCCTGGAAATAATAACGGCTCATATATTACTATATGCTGAGTGAGTCTATATTTACGGAAAAAGCTTCACTATGTTGAGCTCAATTTAAATTCTAAAGTTTGGTTAATGTAGGGTTATTGTTCGCTGCCTGTGTCGTTGTTATTACTATAACGAGGTCTATAAACAAGCAAAACATTAAAATATAGGGGGAATCAGTGCGATAGAATTGATAGAAACCCTTTCTGAGATAGGACTGGCGGTTCTGCTTTACCTAGATAATTTATTGTGAATGATTAATGGGTGCAGAGTTCTTATATAACAGAAATGTTTCAGGTCACGCGCTTTTCCCTTAATAAAATAGACTTTTTGTATTTAAAAAATCGATCGTTTATCTTATCAGACAGTTAATAATTATCGGATCTCAGTCATTTTCAAAAAACGAAAATATATTCACTTGAAATCGATAGATTATGACAATTGGCAAACAGATTAACCTCACGGAGGACCAAAAACCAAACTCATTATAGGGTGATAATTTAACGATTTTTTGTATATCACTAATTTTAGATGTTGCAACTTTTGGTATAAGGATACCATTTTTCGTTAAATCATTTTATATTTTTGTCATGGTAATCAAGCGTTGATCGCCTCGTTGGTAAAAAGTTAAATTATTCCCAATGTTCTTTATAAAAACCATGTTAAATAAATCAAACTATATTCATAAAAAATACAGTGGTTGATCACCCTTTATGTATATAAAGAGTATTGCGAACTTACGAGCTACATTTTGAAATTGGTTCCTTTATTTTCGCGGGTATCTGAAGTGAATTCGAGTTATATTCTGTTTAATTGTTACAATTGTATGAAATTAAGGTTCCTTCAAAATTCTTTGGAATGCATTTTTACGACCCAAATACATATTTTTTCACACAGATTTACTTTGGTACAGTGGAAAACCAATACAATTTTACCTGCATATATAGATGATATTTATATATACATTTAAGTAATAAGTAAAGATACTTTTCGCTATCCAATAGGTAGCATAACTTTATGCATAGTATAGCTTATTATATACGAGTGGTTTTCTTAACATTTTATTATGGAAATTATTTTGATTTGTTTCCGTTTCTTATAATACTAAAAAAATCATTCCGCTGTTTTTGGCATTCACTCAGAAATGGTTTTAATTCCTCTGCAGCATTTTTACTGGCTGGATATTTGTTGACATAATATACCGCAAGGGTAATGAGATCTGTGACGACGTTTTAACTATTTATAGCATGTGATCGGAGTAGATCTAACACCCGTTCCACCAAGACAATCTAGACAAAAAGGGATTAATTTATAATTGATTGTTATCAGCTATTCTTTCATTTAGGAAATTATATCGATTATGCTGTTGATGACAATCTTATAAAATGGAACGTGTTGTTACCACTTTTTCGTAACAAAGATTGTTTAGCAAATGATCTCAGCAAATATAATATTGATATATAACGCAATGATATTATGTATGTTTTATGGTTCTAAATGGTTTATGTATAGGTAATATTATGGCCTATTATGATTTAAATAGTTGGACTTAATACTTTTAATGTTGAGATTGTTATTTTTGATAGTATACCTAAAATATATTATATGGAATTAATTTATTCTTAATGTATATTTTAACTATTAATTAATTTTTGATCATGTTTAATAGATTATTTTAAAACGCATGGATAAGGATATTAAATTAGTGTCTTGCTGGTTTAAGTTTAGAAATATTTCGGCTTGTTAGATGGTTGGAAAATCTGAAGTGCGATCATAAATCATTACCGTCATATTTCGTTCATATATTCATTTTGTATTAGAAGGAAATTCATTTTTTAAATTTTTAGCTTAGTTATTATACAAATTGGTGTCAGTGGCGATATCACATTTTTTTGTATTATTGTTAAAGTAGAGGGGCCGATAAAAGTAGATCTATTTTCAGTCACCCCCTTTCAAAATTCGTTATCTTATACAAGTTTTCTCGACTATATCTATTGTGTTTTGTTTAAACCATCTAAAATTATCGATTATAAATAATATGTATGAAATTATATAGCATCTATGAAATTTAATGTATAACGTCAACATATATATATATATATATAACTGATATACAACAATGTATATCATCTAAATTTATATATTTTTTATGTGTATTTATATAATATTAACGTGTATATATCTTAATTTTCTACGTGTATAATATATCTATATAACAGATTTAGTATATTTTTATGTTGACAAGTTTTGATATCAACATAATAATAATAACATCAGTTATGTATAATTGTCTTATTGATTTGCTAGTTTTTGCATAAGTTTATTTTTATAAGTTAAATATATAACTAATTACGATATTTCTGTATTTATCATTTTAGATAATATTTGCTTTGACAGTATATAATGTATAACTCACTATATATAATATCCTTTACTATAATATATACATCTTCATATTATGTGTATAGAGCAAGACTAAATTAATTATTTTAAAAAGTGTGTGTTTAGAAATTAATTTTGCATTATAATGTTATATTATATATATCCTATAATGTAGGTATATATTAATACTGCTTTTTTCATAAGGTATGATATTTTTAAAATTATCATTATTTTATCTTATAAGTAAATATTATGTTTATTATGCTTTTTATGTGTCAATGAATGATATAAACCGTCAACATACGCATGTCCAAAATACCTCTATAAAATATTCTATCTTTATAGCATAATTTATTGATGGGCACTTACATCTTTAATACTGGCAGTAAACATCAATACAGTAATCTTTTACCGCAGCGGTGTATCTACTGACGACTTATATAAACAAGCCCTTTGCTCGAAGCAACCTTCTTCTGCCAAACAAATAATTTGATAGTGACGTTTAGTTGGCACAATATATATAATATATAGATGAATTCCTATCTTTCTCTCAATGCAGCATATACCTACACATGAATATAAAATACATAGTTGCTGGTTGCATGTTCTTCGTCACGATATTTGCCCATAAACAAAACACCATGCTCGCCTCTATATCTATATAACTAACTTACTTCGAGTATAGCCCAGCGAGCATGGGAAACGTTGATCTTTTTACCACGCAATGAGATTCGATAATTCCCTCTATACTATACAACTTTTATGTTAACGTCAGGGCGGTGTGTGATGGTTGACCTTCCAGCAATATGGCACCATGTTGGCTGGCTAAGAACTTGAAATTTCCATTTACTGTGGAGACCCGGTTATCTTGTTAAAGTGATCCATTCACTGATGCTATCTCAGAATGAAATGTAAAATTAATAAAACAGATCACGTCAGAATTTTGGCAGCAGTATAAATTATGGGGATTGATTATCCATTAATATATTCTCGTATTTCTTTACAGTATCCTTCTAGATCGATTTTTTCTAATAACTTGTTATATTTTACACCGAGTGGATCGATTCTTGTAGATGTTGATTTCATCATATTTTTGTATGGTTAACATTATTTTTCAATTGATATAGAAAGGAAGTTAAAGGGACAGTGGATTAGTATAAATTGTTAATATTCACTTCGTCGTATACGTATTTTAGAGTCAGCAAAATATAATATTGATCCTCATTCCTCGTTTTTTAATCATCTTTTGATTGACACAATCATTCCTGGTCGGAAGGGCTTAGCGTCCATTGCTTGTTTTAGTGCTGAATTTTGCACTAGTTCAATAACTTAAATAACTTTGTATCCCTTTCATTTTGTTTTAAAATTACTTTTGGACAAACCACTACCTAGTATTGATTTATTATTCTAAATAAACGCTTAAAAATCTTCGCTATAACATTTATTTGACATCGAATTCTTTCGTCTGTCAATTTATAATTATATTTTGCCATATTAACAAGGTGAATGCCTTAAGATTTCCGAACGAATCATGCCCCAAATATATAACATGTAGCAATAATATGTAGGTACGGTATACTATAGTCAACGGTTTGCTCACTTAATTGATTTATTCTTGAACTCTCCCCACCTCAGAGTCTCTTCTTCTGGGATCTGGTGGCAAGAATACTCGCCTGAACATCAACTGTCAAGATCGAGATGGGTAAGACAGACCTTCCTATCTATGTAACTTGTTCTGCTGTGTGTATATCTATATCAGTTCTTTAGCCTGTAGTTGGTCAATGCGCAGATTTGGGCAGTTTGCTTTAATGTCTTCAAAAATTCCATTTTATGCCTTCGTTTTCTGTTATTTTCCCGTGTCAATCCAGTTTTATGTACCTTTTTATTGCTTTAACAGCGTGGCCTTTATACGATTTTATCCGTTATATAAGCGCGCGTATAGAAATATATTAAACAAAAGTACACAAGCGCTTCCTAGAGAATTGTTACAACTATATTTGTGAACCATCCAGGTTATTACAAATTATATTTTCGTTTTTCTATTGGTATAGTCATTTTAATTAAATATTAATATAGTTTACTAGGAATACACAATTATGATATGTTTGATATATCCATGTATCCATTTTATACATCGTTTCGTCTTTATGAATAATTCAAAATTGTTCTAACAGGAAAAATTATGTCGTAATTTGTTTTAATCCTTAATTAAAATCTTTACCTGATTGTTCTGACTTCGCTATTTCATCTTTTATTTTAAGTAGTCTCTTGAATATATTATTACAGTCTTGTTTCGTATGTAATTCTTGTTCAATTAGAATAAGTAAAATTTATTATTAAATTATTTATAGCAAGATCACATGCAACTTTTATAAATTCACCAGCTTTTCATATAGCATTAATAGCTCTCAAGTGTTATTGTGTTTTGCTTTGCCATAGCTTAAAACGATTTATAACATTCTGATGGTATTGTTAGTATAATTATTGCTGTCACGTGATTATTAAACTATAACTAATTTTAAAGTGAAAAGGTTATGAGTTCTTTATATTTATAAAATAATATCAAAAACACGAAACCCATCTGCATGGTTTTCTTTGTACATAGTATATATATCATACAATTATGAAAAACGTCCATATTGGTAACAATATTAAATTACCTATGGTCTATGATATTTATACTTTGCCCTTATCATTTTTACATTGTCTATACAGGGCTGGTTCTTTATAGTTTCCGGTATAATAGTCGAATTTTTGTGGCACCGATTTATATAAATGGAATATGACCCCTTAAAAGTAACAATCCAGAAGATTTAGTATTGCAAATATGCGACAGCGCAGTGACATTCAATATTATTTTATATAATTCAATATTTTTGTATATATTATAGAACAAATGTGTTTTCGAATATTTTATATTATAACAAAATTCTATGTTCAGTTATTAATTTTTCACTTTTATAACTATAAAAAACCTCTTTAATCCATCCATTTTATCAAGATGAGTTGCATTTGGTATATTTTCGCATACAATATTTACACAACATTAAAAAATAATTAATATTAAATTGATTGTCAATCTATCTGTTTAATGTGAATAAAACCAAAAAATTGACAAATTTTCAAGTTAAAAAAATAACAAATATTTTTTCTTAACTTATATGATTTTAATCTAACCGTTTATATACACTTTCTCATCTCTCTATCCTACACTTATTATATAGCTATATGTTTCCGATATTAGGCCTCTCTACAGCATATGTTTCGTCTATATATCACTCAAAGTCGTGTCGGTTAAAAGCTAAAAAAACTTACCCACAAATCTGTCCCTATAGAAGACACTAAATAATGCCTTGATCGATCGATTTCGAACCTTGATGGGAAAAAAAGGTCCTTGAAAAAAGAATAATTATCAGGTTCAAGGCGCCGCAAAAGTTAGATTCATAAATTCGTCGCCATCTCGTTATTTGAACCACTTTTCGTGTGGATGATCCTACCGCATGATAGCATTGTCCTCTCTGCTATACACAGACGACGAGAATCCGGGATATAACCTTAGACTTTATCCCGGTATTCTACTTCGCCTCAGTGCAGACTGTTTGGGGGGTTATACTGTAGGGAAGGTAACCAGAGATCGCTGACGTCCGTCTGAGAGGAGGAATTTGAGAAGCTATCGTGTGTTCTCGCCGGCTGGGTCAATACGTGCTTGTAGGAGAAAGTATGACAGTTGTGACCTTCGTTATTGGCGAGGATGATAATTAGTTACCTCTGATCTTCTTATCTTATCATTTTAAATAATATATATTGGTATTATTGAATATTTATCTTTAATTTGTTGAATTTTCACTGGGATGTGGATTTCTACGTCACTGACAATTCCAAAAAGATTACTATAGAGATTATATTTTAATGCTGAAGATAAAAAAAGTGATACCAAAATAATTGGAGAACTTTGAATTGGACGTTTTTCTATTATTTTTTTACAGAATGGAGGTTTACTCGCAAGTACCTATAATTGTCTCCTTATTTACCCACTTTCTAGCGCAGTATAACATAACATATGTAACGGTTTACTGGAGACTTTTGTCCTATCTAAAACTTTGATAAACAGATGAATTTTGCCTGTAAAATCAATACTCCATTACAAAAATTATGAAGGTCAACATTATTTAAATAAACATTAAGAAGAATTGTTCCACACCCGATCCTCAACATTTGTACTATATGATTGTTTTATTATTAGTTGTAAAGGCCAAGTTAATTAAGTTGTCAATCATAAGCTGTAGTAATTGCAACTGAGGTCACTGAAAATGATGACAGATCCATTAATTCACACATTATTAAATCCTTTGAAGTAATTCTAAAATAATTAAGTTTAAAAGTTTTAAATGTTTTTATTTAGGAAGGCTGACAGCTATGGTATAATTCAAGGTTGGTAATATATAACGTACATTTAAGATTTTTTAGGATATCAAAGTTTTTTTGATATATGTGTGTTAGATTAATATTTTACATCAACATAAATGGTATTGTCTTCCAAATCTTTATTAATTTTAAGTATTGGTCATACCAAATTATTGAAAGCCGACAATGAATATATACGCTGAAATGTCTTTCATTTACCCAATTAGTTTATTCTTTCGATTTTTATGTAAACACACCATAACATATTTTTACTTTGGATTAAGACTTCAAAGACATTGGACAGGTTGTCCACTTTCTGGTTTTACTGTAAACATCATCAGTAGACACATTACAACTATAGAAGTTCCATTGTTCTGTTTGCAACCAAGCCAGCATGTTTCCTTTTTGACATTTGAAAACATTGAAACTAAACACAGAGACAGGTACCAGAGGAATGCGTCTAGCTCACAAAATAGGTCGCCTTTGTATTTTACGTACCCATTAATGTGTATTAAGATAATACTTTTACTATCTACACTTTGTAAATAATGTCTACATATACTTCTAGATTAGATGAACTTCTTACTTGACAAATAAATATATTGAGGATTTGAAATGTTTTCCAAGAAATAATTTCGGTATTTCGGTTAAGATTTGTTTGCGATCCAAAGTGTTTATTTAAAATTAAAGTTGTGGGCAAATAGGGTGTTCTAATTCAGTTCTATAAATGAGTTATAATTGATGATCTTAGAAAATTTAAATTGTCCATTTATAATAGTTGTTGTTGGTATCACAAATTCGCCTCTAACTAAACAGTGATTACTATTCCTGATTGAGATGAAGTATACTGATGTTATCACTTCATTGGGTAATTCTCTAATTATTTCTTTAACCGCAGTTTGGTACAGTTTAGCGGGCGATAATTTAAGTTATAGCAGGGAAAGTATGAAAAACTAAATAAAAATCAAATTCATATTTTGAAAAACTGGAATTTCAAAAAAAATGAATTTCAGTTATTTGTTTAAAAATTTTGTTTAGACATTTTGTCTTTGAATATACTATATACATGATATAATAAATAAAATGATATCCGATATATATATATTTATATACCTGAAGTATATCATACAATCTTAATTAGCCTATATCATTAATCTTAATTAACCTGATTACATATATACAATCAAATTTTATATCTTTTATAGGTTTCAGAACCTCGGTGATAACATCTATATCTATTCAGCCTTGTAGCCCACCTCTATAAATTACAGTTAGATTATTTATCTGATTGAATCCCTATATCTGCATATGTGCCATAAATTAAGAGGGAAATATTATAGGATATCATTTGGTATTGATTAGACTGTTAACTTATTGATTGACTATATAGTATAAGAAGCACACAGTAATAATGTCTTTTTCATAAAAAATGGGAAGATGCTACTTTATATACTACTTTAAATATTTGTTAATGTTTTGTGGTTGATACACCTAAGTTATTTGATGTTCGCTAAACTTTGATGATTTTATGCATCGGGAAATATTTCATTGTTTTTTAATTCGATAAATTTAACAAACACCTATTCAACCTAGATTAAGGACAACATTTAATTAAAGTTACGTTTTAACATTTAATTAAAGTATTTCTAGACAAATGGATACAGGGATCTGTCTTGAATTGTCAAATCTATTTCGAATTTTCTCCTGCTGGTAATATAATACAAGGCAAAATGTTTTGCATCATTTTTATTAAAAAATAATCTAGCATTTCGATCAAATTTCTCCATGATTAATGGATTCATATTATAATCTGTTCCAGACAATACGTCTTCCTCAATTAACTCATGGGCTTCATTCAGTTATTTGTGTTTGTGTGTTATTTTTATAAACTCTATTTTATTTACTTATTTTGGACAAATAAACTTTTTATTTATTAAAAATTAGTTTTGCACTTTTATTGAAATAACTCATCGATATATTCGCTGCACGCAACAATATTATAGTATATTTCAGAAAATATCGAAATCACTTATAGAAATAATTCAATTTGTTTCATATATATTGGATGAGTATGGGAGAGCATGATTGGGTTGCCTGAAGCAGTTGACCAATTCAAGTTCTCATTTATTTTATCTCCTGTATACGTGAACAGGAGTGCCCATCTTCCTTCGTCATGACTAATTCAATTTTAAACTAGAAATCATGAACTTTTCGCGTCAACCTCAACCCAGTGTACTACATTTATGGGATAAGACATTATTGTATAAAACATTTTGGTATATATATATATGGGAATTAAGGTGAGCCTTATGCTTCACTCGTTAATTCGTCAAATTCCCAAATGCGTTTCTGAATTTATCCTTTTTTTATTGCTAAAAGCAGTCATAAAACGGAACAATTAAGTCGGAATAGTGTCAATTGTTTAATTTAATTAATGTTTTATATCTTGTAACAGTTGCGTTCTTTTTGTCGACAACTTCTAGGTAGCAAATATCTTAAATTGTTGATGGGTCAGTATTACAGGTTGAATTCAGGTGAAAAGTTTACCGAAACATGCTTGCTACTCAACAAAGCAATTGAGAAAATTGGTGGCTACAAAATACCTTAAAATACAACACAAGGACATTCACTCTACTAGTAATTAAACTATAACTGATTAATCTAAAACCAATAATATAACTTTTTACGACTATATTTGATAAAAATCAATCGTCAATTATTTTCTTAGTCGTACAATATTGACAGTAGAAGCATGGTTCGTACCGGTCCGGGAAAAGTCCTTTGAATTTACCCATGGAAAACAGTCAATTTCAGAATATATTAATAACAAATGTACATATAAAACAATACTATATGTATTATATTTTCAAAATTGACATCTTTATAAATGTAAAACATTGTTCCATGCTGTGTGTATTAAAGTGTAAAAGACTGGAAAATTGAGGGAACTCTGCCTCAGATCAAATGCCCTTTAAGAAAGGCCTTTTTCAAGAAGGAAGAATTGGAAAACTATCTTTTATAGTTGTGTTAAAGATAGAAGCAGATCTGTGTTTGTAAAACATTCTAAAAACTGATATAATTATTTTATTATAATTATTATGCATATTATAAAAGAAAATGTGTTCAATTAAGTGGATAATTTTATTTTTGTATTATTTAATTAGGTATACTAAAAATATCACTACAATTCAGGGGAAATACAGAAAAGCGTACGAACCATGTAAGAATCATTAATGGTATCTAAAGTAACTAATTTCCGCTCTACAGACAATGCGTCCTCCACTTGGCTGCCTCGCGGGGAAATATCCGGCTCTGTCAGGCCCTCTTAGAGGCGGGGGTTCGGGGCAATACCGCGGACAGTCGAGGTCGAACCCCCCTTCACAGCGCGGCGGCCGGGGGTCACCCAGAACTCGTCCGTCTTCTGATTGATAAGGGGGGCTGTGACCCTCGACTGGAGGACAGACGAGGAGATCTTCCCCTTCATGCTGCTTGTCGACACGGACATCTGGAAGTGGTGAGTAACACACTGGAAGAAAGGAATCATTTTGAACTTGTTTACCTCCAATTGTTGAATAATTGAAAAGGTTTCTATTTCATTTTTTCAATATCTAAAATTTCATTTGTTAACTAATCACTTAAAATCAATCTAATCACTATATTTAATGTCAAATGTAGACAAGACAACTAAATAAGTTGAATTCCAAGAAAGGATCTCCCTCATTTTGCTATGGTTCAATATCAATCCTATTCTATAATCTCTGATTGTGATCGTAAAATTGATTATCCATTTACCATAATGTCTTATTCGAACGGATATCTTAATTCTTCTTCCCCTTTGAAACAGAAGAAAGTCGAATAACTGCTAAATTAAATTTAAAAGATGGTTTCATCTTGCGAAATTATAATTTATATTCGGAAATTGTTGTAATAAAGATAAGACAGAATTATTTCTTCTATACAATTCTTATGCTGACCGTATTTGCCATCACTTTATCTAAAATTAATTTATATTGTGTTTCAAATGTCAAAAGATATCAACTGTTTTTAAATACTTAATCATCTCATTTAATTATCTACGATTGCATAGTTCAGTTTGTGCATCATTATTTTTTAAACACTATCTTTAAACGAAATTACGAGATCGTTTAAATATATTTGCTTCCTTTTCGTTTACATTTCTCTTTCCTAATTATTTGATTTTATAAAATATTTATTAAACTTTTATTAATTAAAATCACAAACGATTTATCCCTTCATGGTTTCATGTTCCAACTGTGAATTAAAGCGGTCAGTATCAACGCCTTATCTATCGGATTTTTTACTGTGCGCACCCCAAGGACACAAACATACCCAAGGACCCCAAGGACCCAAGGATATCATCAAAAAAGATTTTTTCAGTAAAAGCAGGATGGCTAATCGTGTATCGACCTGGAATTCAACAGTGAATAAACACACATTCTTCATTTGGACAACTCAGCGTGTTGGATTAATTGAATAGCAAATCATGCAGAGGAAATATTATTTACAATTCTGCATGTTTCAATTTTAAAATGTTTCTAATTTTATTTACCTCGACCTGCTTCGCTATAAATAGTATTTAGTACAAACTGTTTTATTATCTGACGTTTTCGATAATATGTAACGTAAACAAACGTCCTTCATGTTGCCTCTTATCAGGTGAAAATACTTCTGCATTACCAAAAGGAGGAGAATGCTGAGGGTACATCGCCCATTGAACTCGCCACCAAGTATGGACACGACGCTGTAAGTTCTAGACATTTTGCTATATTGTTGTCTTGTAGTGAAATTATTTATCAGATTTTGTCATGGGAATCTTAAGCATTTTCGAATTATCTTTGTATAGAAGACGTGATTTGAATTTATTTATTTAACGCGGCTAAATGTTTTGAGGATTGTTCCACGTTTATATGGTATGTGTTTAGCTTTCAATACAGTAGGGGGCAAAAAGACCGTCTATTGCTCTATAATTTAGCTTTTTTTTACAAATAATAAACTTCGGCTCAGCTGCAGCTGGCTTCTGAAGCCTGTGTGCTTCTTCCTTGTTGCAAATTTATTGCCCAGAAAATTGGATGGCTGCCATTTGTGCCATTTTGAGTCACCATTTGAGATGAATTCAGTTGAATTCGTCCCAAATAGAAGACACCGGACCTTTCTCTTCCATGTAAGGGTAATGTGCCGCGCCGGGAAATTATTGTAAATATTTATCAAACGTCATTTTTTACGACGAAAATTTGTAGAAATCATGTTATGTCATAAAATATATTCTGATCTAGATTCTTTCTATTCGTCCAATAGAAAAACATCATGAAAAATATAAATTCGTTATTATTTTTATGTCGATTCTAGATATAGCAATTATTAGTTTAGTTTTATAATAAATATTTTTTAAGCGATTTTTTAATAATTTAGTCTACACCAAAATACAATTTGTTCTGTTTTTGTAACAGGTTGTTGATCTTCTAAAAAATAGCAGTCTTCCCATAACAAGTCGTGTGAAGCGACCCTTCGTCTCTTTGATTCCAAACAGTCAATCCGCTAATGGTATTAATCAGTTAAAAAATCCATCAGGAATGATAAGGTGAGCTTCTAGGAGAAATATAAAATGTATATGTTTAACTTAATATTCGTTATGTTCTTGTATACTACTTTTAAGTAATAATTTTGATAACAGTTTATTATTTTGAAACTAGAAAGTAGTTGTATTAATATCCGAAAATGTTAAAATAAAATATTATTTTCGGCTGAATCAAAAAAATCAAAACAGTTTTAGATTGAGAATTTACAGACTCAATGGTGTGATCGTGGATCGTAAACTAACTTATCGAATACCTCACGATTGCAAGCACTCAACTGTTCTGTGTTAACGAATGGTGCATATGTATACATTTTGTTTTTGCATGCTCCCCAAAAATTAAAATCACACATAGAAAAATCCGGGGATAACTCCGGCCAGTCCTGAGAAAGACGAGCACCAACTAGTCTCTCTTCAAACTGCTCCTCAGGAAATGCTTGTTGTGGAGTCGCTCCATCCTTTTGGAACCATACTTAATCGAATCGCTCACTAAACGTTTGTTTCATGCCATTTATCAGATGCAACACCAACTGCCTGTAATTTTTCTGATTAACTGTCCACCATCTTGCACAAAATAGGGACCAAACAGATGTGCATGTCTACTGATTGCAGCAAACACAGTCACTTTTCGGGCTCGATAATTGTGCTTTTTGTAATGATCGGGTGGTCGCTGAATACCCCACATTCCTAACCTGCACATGCCCACCGAGGTACACATTTGATTTGTCTGAAGAGTTGAAAGGACATGGGTCAATGGTACCAGAGTAAAAAAGTTCAATAAGAGGACCACATGTCTTTTGACCTCGATCGCGATGTCGTTCTCTTAAACGAGGTGTAACCTGCAAAACGTATAAGGGCTTTAGTAAAAGGTCAGAGCGAACAATGTTTTGCACACTGTGGTGACACAAGCCTAGATCTGTTGCCACTTTCCCAATTGATTTCCCTGTCATGATGATTTCAAATTAGAATCATTTGCAATATTTAATCAATTTTCGCTGTATTGATTTTTTTGATAACGATGTATGTTATCAATATGTTTAAAATATTCAATGAGACACCGTTCTTTTAGATTATAATTTGTTTTCCTTGAATATGTTAAGAATTATCAAATTTTTAAGATGAAAAGTGTTTGTGAAAAGTTATTATTAATTAATTTTAGAGGTTTCTTAATTTGGAAAATAATCATTTTAGTAACGCAAATACTGTCACAAATGGAACAAAGCATATTTTGAAAGCTATGTTTTGGAACATATTGGCATCTCACCTTTGAATTTATCCGTTCGCCAAGTGTGGGCTGAACTTATCAAGTGAAGGTACCGCCCACTTTAAGCCCAACTATTTGCTACCTTAATTCCCACTTCCTGAATAGTGTCAGCAGGCATAAAAAACATGTCGCACAATTTCCTATCAGGCCCGGTTGACGGCAATCCCGCACATAGCTGCTGCCATAAATTATAATTTAAGTGACAGACAACCGAATAATTTTTCGCTTTCTGGTAACAAAGCTTATTACACCTAAACGTATATTTTGTTGAAGACTATGACTCATCAAAGGTGGAAATGTAAAAATAGGGCGCAATACATCATTGACTTTATTGCTTTTAATTATTCCAGGAAATGGCTTTTTAATACAGTTTTAATGTTCTTATTCCTTAGATCTGGTCCCGAATTTCGACCTCAGGCGACTGGTTGCAGCGCTTGCACGAACCAAGGTTCAACCTCCAATGTGAAATCGTGCCAGTGTTCTGATTCCACTTCGAAACATGTTGGAGTAAGCTAGCAACATGCAAAACTTTTTGTGATAATTTAAAAAAATATTATAAATCGATTTCAAGTCTTTGGTACACAAGTGTCACTTATCATAATAATTCTTTCACTTCAAATGATATATCATAGAGTTCTCTCTATATATTGATATCGCGAGCTACCACCATGAATAAACCACCAACTTTTTATAAGTCATGCTACAAGCTGGCTGGAGTATCATCTTTCAAACTTCCTTGGAATTTAATTTGACTTGTGTGTGGATCGTGATTTTTCGTCTACAACTTCTTCCAGTTTTTAGATAGTATTCCAATATCAATAATATGTTCCCTCGCTTTCTCCTCTCCTCTTCTCTCCCAGTCTCTTTCATTGGTCTCGATGGTAACATCAAGCTCCGTTGTCTCTTTCGTTTGAGAAGGCCGCGAACGACTTCCGCCACTATTTTGTTACAAACTGTTGCTATTTCTTAAAATTATGTGCTGATTGAAAGATAACACTGAAAATGGAGCCGCTTTCTATATTGTCTCAAAGAAAGCAATAGCTATACTGTATTATATTTCGTAAAATGACTGTATATTCATATCGATAAACAGTTTCTATATTATTTTCTTATTATTATTATTTATTGATATATTTTTTCTTGTGCTATAAATTCACAATTTTTAATTAAATATCACAGACAAAATCCACTTTTGCAAGTTAATCAAAATTTTCAATCTTGGGGAAACATTTTCTCTTGTTGTTATTTTAATAACTACGTTAAAACAAGAATGTTAAATGTTTCATATTGATTATAAAATTCTGCAAATAAGCAGAAAGGTTTGATATTCACAAACTGTTGAACTATCATCCCTGGAATATCAGGCACCAGGACACAGTGTCGCCAAAGTCCCCAAATTAAATTACTAACCTCATAATCTCGAGTTCAACCTCTCCTATTTTTTTACAACCCATAGGAGAGGAAACAATATATTGTTTTAGTGGGGACCCCCACCCCACAAGATCAATTTGTCACACTTATTGCGTGTTTCAACTGTTCCCAGTTCTTGATTTTGATCTGAGTATATATTAATAATTGATGACCACAATTGTGGGTCTTCCACTGTTGAAAGTCGGCTGAGTAAATCACACAAACTTTATTGTATCCTCTCACATAACAGACAAACTTCATCTCACTCTCTTTATTTGAAAGATCGTGAGAGGAGTTATAGGAGTGAACATTGTTGGCTATATCTTCACTTCCACCGTGGAGCTTAATTATTAAGTGAGAATTTGTGTCAATATTTCACTGACGAGGTGATGTCCATTTTTACAGATAAATTCTGTCAAATTATTTTAATCGATGATTATTATATTCATTTGTGGCAGTTTGATTTCAAAATTTTTTAATACATTTTTTATTTCTCATTAAGGAAAATCATTTTAGGTATGAATCTTTTATTTTTTAATGTAATAGATATTGTTGAATTGTGTAGTTTTATAATAAATATACTTCTATCAAAACATTATTTCATTATGACTAATGTTAATAAAGATAATCCAGGTCTACAAAGTTGAGATTCTCATTTAAATTGATTAACGAAGATTTAATTACCGAAATTTTAGATATTTTATAGACTACGATGGAATGTTTTAGAAGTTGAGCTTAAGTGTCTCAACATTTTTTATGGATATCGAGTTAATGTATATAAAACCTTTAATAATTGTTCCTGATTTGATCAGTACATGTTTTACAAATTTAGTATTTATTTACAAATTAATCTAACCCATAATCTAACCATTATCAAACCAACTTCATTTTTATTAAAAATAACAGAACATTATTATTACGACATTATTAAATATACTTTTTGTTACCTCATGCGGTTTTGGTATCTTTATGATTCGTCACATTGACAGTTTTATGTGACATGTTTACAATTTTACATAACATTTATTAGTCTATATATCTAAGCAAAACATGTTATCATGGGTGGTACAAACGTCTTCCAATATAAATATAAGATAACACACATGTAAGGTGTTGTTATGTCAACAGAGACATTCTACTGTTGCTGGGCGCTGTGATATACATATGCACGGTCTATTTTCTGTATAACTTATTCAAAATATCTTCATGCAGTGTATTTTGAAACTTTGTACAATCAATTGATTATACAAAAACATTGTTATTGAGGAAAATATTAATTTCAGTAATTTTTAGCCAACAGGGGAAAAAAGCTTCATGAAAACTTTTTCAAATTATCTCAACTGTTTGACAAAAACTTTAATCAATATGTTCCATCTGTACTTTTACTGAAATTAACAATTTACAGCCATTATAAAACCACTCTCTCTTCTGTTAATATGACATCGAGATTGGGTAGCTCTCCGTAATTTGTGACTTCCGGACATAATTAATAGTTGAATTTAGCATCACAAAGTATCTCAAATCGCATTTTAGCTCTTTAGTTTATAATAATAGTCAAAATAAAATGCATTGCTGCGTGTGCCGCCAAGGATAGCTAGATGTCATGTTTTTTATTTCAATTACGAGAACGATTATACTTGATTATATTTTTATTACGAGAAAAAATTGTCCTCTATATTTTTTCTCGGTCGCATAATATCATGGCTGTATTAATATTACTCGCTAAATGCTCCTTATAGTTGCATATATCAGAGACGCGAAAACCGATCAAATTATATCGATCTTGAATTTGATCGGGATTCTGTGCTGCCTATAGAGGGATATAATAAGGGACTTTTAGAACGTTGGGAGTTATCTGTCTTTGTGTAGATAGTTATTGGAGAGGAGGTTAAGGGGCCTGCTGATTCCAAAGAGCCAAATCCCCTGCGAATAGTGCAAGAAGTTCTGTGGTTCTGTTAGAGAGTTCTTCTCGGTGGGTTCTTCTCCATAATAAAAATATTCTTTTGTGTTGTCAACATTTGGGGGGAGATGAACTATAGCCGATATCAAAGTTGGTTCTATATAACCTATCAAATATTGATTAGTGTGTATATTTCATTTGTTGTGCTTAACTCTACAGAAAACTTTAGTAAATTCGACTGGAAACGTTGCTATGGTAACTCAACTGATTGCAAACCGTTTAGTCAAAAATATTCTTATACTAATTTTTAAAAGTAAAATAATATTTATTTTTCTGAAATATAATTACGCTTGTTAATTATTCTATCTGACAAGCTTTGTGAATATTTTGATAATTATTTCTAAAGTAAAAATAAATTAAGCATTATAAAATTATATTTCGACAGTAGATTGCCTCGTTTTAACGATATAAAATGAAATATTTATTCTCGGGTATTCATTCGTTTTTATCAACAACAGAATGCTCTGTGTTATCAATACATAGCTTGACGTTCCTCTTTGCCCACTTATCACATTGTACAAATAGTATTTATGTTTACAGCATTCGCATTCTCGATCTCTGGATTCGGGAGAGCTGTTGGTAGCCTCAAATCCCTCATCAACAACTTCGGGCAGTCAACCGGCAGATATTGATGACGTCAAATCGACTTCGTCCTCTTCTTCCATTACAGAGGAGACTGTGTTTTCGACGGCAGTTAAAACAGTAACCAATGGTAATTATAATCGCATTAATTATAATATATTCGACTCTTTTGTGCTCGATTATGGGACAGTAACTAATATAATGTTTATTGCGCGTCTAGCTGCCAAGAACACCAAACACTTATTATACTATAGCGCTGCATGGCACAATAATTTATCAAACAAACCGGCTGAACCGCACTGATAAACCTGAGATCTCCCATCTCACTCCGATAAAGTTTGGCAAGCAAGCCATGAGCTAGATCTTAACTTCTTTCGATTTATTGATTTTTCCATTACTTTACTATGGCAATTGTCGACCAATCAGAAATAGCGTAGAAATTCTGCTCAGCTGTGCAGGCAATGTAGCGCGCGCTTTTTCAGTTTGCAGATTTCTTGCTCGCGTAGAGTTGATTTTTTGTGTTACTTTGTGTTCTTCTTGCATTTATTCCGCAGTAAAAGGTGAAAATTTCATCATTGCTATAGAGATAGCTCTATTCATTTAAAATTTTATTTAATAATTTATCATTTGTGTTTACTTTGTGCTGGAAGATATTCTACCTCGGAATTTTAAATAGATAAATTTCATTAACGCAGGGTATGTTTCACAATTTGAAATATTGATCTTATCATTTTATAAGCTATAAATGTTTAATTAGGATTTGTTTTGAATTTAATTATCATTATAATTCTTTTTTTATTTTAATTTATAGATTTGTAAAAAAGTTTTTAAATTTCTTTTACTTGAAAATTCAAAAAATGAGTTGTAGAAATTTGGAATCTATCTTATTCATTCTTACATTTATTTCAACTTCTTTAGTATTTTATATAAAATTTCGACGAAAAATAAGAACAATTTAAATAATACCAAAAAAACTTTTCGTATAGATACACATTTTATTAATCAATACAAAATATTCATAACCAGCCAGATTTATTAAATTTTATAATAATTAATATCAAACATTTAAAAAATCGATTATTTGATTAGAAATTTTTTGTTACAGTTTGATTTTCTTATTAATTTATATTTTCAACGTTATATGTGAGGTAGCTAGCTATATTCTAAAAAATATAATATATTTAGGATGTACGCTTTTGAAACTGTGAAAAGCTCCTTTCATCTTGAATTAATATTTCATAAATATTGATTCTTATTACTAATGTTGATTAATTATTTATGTGTGTTACGCTGGTCAATATGTTTGGCATTATAATATAATTAATATTGAAATTAATTATTACAATATCAATATCAATTCAATTAATAAATTAGTTATATATCGATTAATCCATTTAAATCATTTAATCATGAAAAATTATTTTGTCAAGAGAGTATAATATATTAATATATCCCATATAGATAGTCATTATTTAATTCTTCATAGACATATATTATTTATAGATATTTTGTATAAATTTTACTTTACTAAACAAAATCAAGTTAATGATTTTCTTTAAAAATAGTAAGACTGAATAATTTAAAGTAAACTGAGCGTAAGCATAGAAATAGAAATATAATACATATTTTTTAATAATAATATTTTTATTTCTATGAGAGCAAGCGAAGCTTACTTATATAAATTATGAAGCCGGCTTTTTTAAAATTATTTTTATAGTATTCCATATAACTTCTATGTTGATTTTCTGGTCAATACGACAATCCGTATTGCATTGTTCGTATTGAATAAATTTAAATTAAAAATATATTTTATATATTATAGTTTAGGTATTTATTATGTTTACTTAAATATATATATTTATTACATAACTAGATTGTTGAATACTGCATATATCTATTTAATTTCGTCTTCAATAGATATATGCCGTATTAAACAACTAACTATCTATATAAAAACGAATAATATTAAATTTCTCAACCGACCTTTATATAGCATAGTAAAACTCAAATAAAATGAATAATTGTTGCGTATATATTATAACAGTCGTTCTCATCAAAGTCGTTCCTTCCACAGTTTTTTTTATCGTAGGTGCAATAAAACAGAGGAAGCTGTGAGCCACAGACTTTGTATACAAACCGAGCCGCCCTATTTCTTATAGTGTATTGCATTCTCTTTGTATGTTACGCTGATGAGAATAGCCAGGGAGATTCAACCATAACCATAGGAATGAAAGATCTGCAATATACTTAATGAAGGCATCACTGCCAATTTTTATTGCTTATATCCGGTTCATATTTCTTGCTTGGAGCTTAATAATGTTAGCCTTTCAAATGTTTCTATATCATATATATGAGTTGATTCTTCCATTTTTAAAAACTAAAATGAACATGAAAGTCACATTTTTACTTATGTCGTCTAATATTTAGGACTATTAGCTGAGTGATTTCATTAATTTAGTTTATTAGTCATAATTAAAAAATTTGGAATTTAAAATGTTTTGAAATGTCGATATTTTTCGATATTTAGTTCGGACTATATTTATTTACTGTATATAAAAACATTGCAATTGTCTAATATTTTTGGTTAAACTATGGTTTTATCTCATTTTAATTTTTTTAAACTTTTTCTATTAAAAGATGACGAATTTTGCTACATGCAACTGTTATCATGAGGTCTGTTTTATTCATTTGTTAATCCACCTTTCCTCCTTTCAGCTGGACTTTTGCCAACACCTTTGACAGCAGTTGCTCAAGAGGACTTCGCTGACACTTCGTCAGGTCTTGAGTTCAGGAGAGGAGATAAGATTACTGTGAGTTTTGCACATTCTGTAATTAATATTTACATAATTAATCCACTCAATTCTACAATAATAAAAATTTTTAAAAATCAGAAAAAATACTCAAACATTTTCTAGGTGTTCTTTAAAGCTTTTCTTCAATGGGAAACTAATCAATATTTGAGTACTTACCAGTAAACTTAGGATTGCTACATTTATTACCTTTTTATTTGATGAAAAAGTCCCTTGTTGATACAATCTAGCTGTGTCACAATTATTATTAGAAATAATACGATCCATATTTTCTCTTTAACTTTTAAAATAAGTTATTGAGCACTGAAGAAGAATGACTAATACTGGAGTTGTGTCATCATCTTTATTCAATTACACTCAGTCCCTCGACCAAGGTTCTGTCAACTTTGCCTCGTCCCAGTCAACGGCTACGCACCCCCTCCCCCCATAGGTAAAATACTCGTCTATGCCCTGTCCTCGCTGGTTGTTCTTCTCAAAATTACCTTCTCTGAAGCCAAGTGTATATTTAGAAGTTATAATATATTATATTGAACATGACTCACAACAATATTCTAGTATATATAATAGATAAATTTACTCAGTAGGTATATATTTTAACTAAACTTCACAGATAAAACTGTCCCAATGCTTCTCAGTATAAAAAAACACTTTTGAGTTATCATCTTTTATATTATCAAATACGGTACAGTTGCCGGCTCAATGGCGATAGATTAATTAAATCTGTGGTGACTTGAACTGCCAATAAATTAAGCTGCTTTTTAAATGACAAGTTCGCCGTATTCCTTCTTACCTATAATGCTCTTTAAAGCTTTACGATTGAGGATCAAATTGCTTTTAATTAATTATTAGGACACTTTTCATGCAGGATATATAATTTAAAATGGATGGTTGTCAAATTGTAACTGTTTTAATTTAGCAAGAAAGTCAATATTATACCCAATTTAAAAATTTAATGAAAAGTGTTAACTGATTTATTTAACATTTCAGATATGAAAAAATGTATTTAAACTTTTATAAAATGGAAAATAAAATAATATGAATAAAATTTTGATTCCTAAATATTTCAAATTATTCAAAATTTATTAAAAACCATATTTCGGAATTTAAATTCAATTGATAGTGTGGAAAATATCTATTGTGCAAACTTTTGAATTAAACACGTGTCTGACAATATTTATAATCTGGTATCTCTTAGCAACACCTATACCCACACTTAAGAACAACCTCTTTATGCACCTTCACGCCGTCTTATTTTTAATAATAATTGATATATTAATTATAGTAGTGTGCATTACCTATCCAATTCCAATATTCTATATCGATTAATTATTGGGTATATATATATATATGCTATTATGATATCATGATATCCTCTCTCATCCCTGTCTTCTGTCCTCTCACTAGAAGGTTTAGATATAGTCTCGTTACCTCGATTTGATCGAGCAGGATCTGACAGAAATTCTGCTCGTTCATTGCATTTCCAGCTGGATTAATTAATTCTATATTGATTTATAAACGGCATGCCAATTACCACAACGCTAGTTTTCTCTTTTACATTTTGAAATATATTTTGATCTGTTCCTCATTATTTATAGGTGAAACGATTTTTTCTTCCTCAAATCTAGCTTTTGGTATATAATTATTGTACAATGTCAATTTATTTTAGAATAATATTAAAAAATATTTTAGACAAATTTCATCATGAAAAATCACAAATCATCTAAAAATTTTAGAGAATTTTATGAATACATTTCAGCTTTCATATCGATGGTTTAACAAACGCATCAAAACATTCATTATGACTTTAATTTGATCTGATGATATTACGTAACTTTTCAGTCTCAATTTTTTTAATGCCTTTATTGCGTTCTGTATTTTATAAATTTGGCTTCATGGCCTCCTATTCTGTCATTTTGAGTAGACAGATATTGTCAGAGCTATAATATAACAGAATCACTCGGATAATTAACTTCAAAAGTTATATAAAGACAAATGATTCCTCTTGAAAGGGATGATGATTTTAAAAGAATCGTTGCTACTGTAAATTATCTACATATATAGGTAGCTAACTATATATAGGAGAAAGAGAAATGCATAAAATGCCTGTGTAATAACAATCCATTAATTCATTGTGTTTAGCGAGGAATACTTTAAATATACTTAAACAGAAAATTAGTTTAAAACAGGACTGAGTTTTTAAAAGTTTGAACAAATTTGGTGACCGATTTTCGAGGCATTTGTTCTTGAATATAGTGTGCTTTACTTTCACACCATTAGCTAATGTATCTTCCAGTTTGGTGAAAAGGACATCGAGAATATGGAAGACACAAATATTGAGAGTAAACATGACAGCGTGCAATAGGAGGTGGGGCTCGCTTACACAGATTATCTGTAACTATACTTTGGCACTAGGCCAGTTCTAAGAATATTTGATGACGACGTGCACAACTTGTGTGTTTACTTCAGAGAGATTGTCCTCACTCTCCTTCCTAGCTCCTCCCAACCATTCTCCTCCTCATCTCAGGTCTGGATGCATACGTTGGAGGGATGGATAATATGCCTTCCTGTCTGCCTGACTGCAGTCTCCATGTTGGTTCTCCCAGTTTTACATAAACACACACATTTGTGGGACAATTCGACATTTCGGGCTCTCATAAACATTTCATTGTTTCATACTGTTAAAAATTCAAGTTTTTTCTTCATTATTTACATTGTGGTTTTTATTATTAGGATTCAATATAATTTATAGTAGTTCATATTGTAAGAATGTTTTTATTTTTAGTTCTATACATCAATTTACATCTTTTCTAATTATTGTTACAATTAATAATTCGCTTAAGACCTTATTTTGAGTCATTATAGCTACAAAATAAATAAAACAATGTATTTATTTAGTATTTTGTTTTTCATACAAATGTTTTTGCCTCGTGTTTAGTTCCATTTAGATAGCTTATCAGTTGGTTGCTAACAATGCACAGATGCTTCAAGTCAACCTATCTTACCTATATTGCAGACGATATTAATAAAGGAGATATTCTATATACCAAAGAAACCCATTTGTGTACTTTCTAAATCTATATATTTTTTTATCAATAATAATGATTTTCATGATCATCTTTATTATTCAATTCGATGATATAATTCTATTCTTATAACTTTGTATTTTCCTAATTCATTGTTTCATCTGTTTATTCTTGGAGTAGCTATTTCGGTCATTTGTGGATGTTAAAATTATCTCTGGTTAGTTAATAGTTAGTTAAAATCGACTCAATTTTCAGCATCGACCCCTCTGTCACCCTACTTATTCCATATATACACAGATTATTATTTTATAAATGGAACATTACCAGCAAGCAGTTCAGTCATTATATCCCCCAATTGGGCTTATAAATTTGGCACAGCCTCAGTTGATATTTCCTTGTAAGCTAACATGCATGGGTGTCGTTCTGTGCAAGCCACTTATTTACCCATAGTGGTTTCATCAGGGTTCAGTCATTAGTGTGGGTCAGGGTTTCATAAGTTAGCCAAACATGGATGTTGTTTTCTCGTCATGTGTTGTCCATATTCATATCATGCTCGGTTACTTATATGTTTACCAAGCAGAAACTTTATACATCTGAGTTTTTAGAGAGGGATATATAGCTGCTCATAGTTGACCTGCACATGGCATTCGTTTATTATAAGCGATTATTTTGTTTATAAAACATAAAATAATGTTTTGTAAAGAGGCAATAATTTGCGACAAATTGGCATGAGTTTTAGAAATATATGCGTTTGATCTATTTAACATTTGTTATGTGAGATGTATTATCTTTCTTTAGAGTTATTACAGTTAAATATAAGATAATAAAATTAGAAAATACGAGCAACTGCAATCAATTATTAATGTTTGCTTTCGCATTCTCCAGACTTTTTAAAATAAAGACACGCATATTTAATTTTCTAAAAATTGTATCTATTTCATTTTACTATATTAAAACATCTTAATATATTTTATAAAATTAAATCGTAAATAAAAGTGGAAATCAATAATATTTCTTAAATGAATTAAATATTTGTCATCTCTCTTTATTAAGTTGTCAATTTTCTAGTTCTTTTATATAATATTTTTTTTTATTTTCGCCTTCGTTCGACTTGTGTTTTTGCTTGTTATTTCAAGCTGAATTCTGTTGTATAGTTGATATCTCCACATAGATTATTAACTCTATCGTTTTCTTATGAAAATAGTGTTCTTTTAATCCTTTTATTTTAACCAATTTAAATTAAGAAAACATATTTGAAGTTTATTATTATTAAGGGTAAATTCTTTATATTTTAATTGGCTTATCTTTAAATAAAATTGAATTATTAATTTCGAAATATAGCGCTGAAAATTGGCATAAATCGATATAAAATAATCAATATATAGCAACTTGAATTTTTTATTTGAATTCCACCAATCAGGTGACTGAGAAATGCAGTGACATCATGTGGCGTGGCTACACTGTACCCGGGAGTCCCAGCAGTCCCTTCCCCACCTCTACAGTGTCGGTGATTGGCTGTCCAGCCTCACCAGAGCCCCTCCCACCGCCCACGTGTCTGGGTGTCATACCACCTGCGCCTGTGGGCCAGGAGGGCGGTCTCTCTTATGGACCGGATGAGAGCTTCCCACCACCGCCTAGTCCCAGCGCTTTTCATCACGACACCAGATTAAGTAAGTATCACGATACTTCAAGATTGATTCATTAGAATCGATCAATTTAATATGAAGAGTTGTTTATCGATCTGTCCTTGTTCAATATCCAAACTTGGTTTATCGATCTGTTCTTGTTAAATATCCAAACTTGGTTTATCGATCTGTTCTTGTTCAATATCCAAACTTGGTTTATCGATCTGTCCCTGTTCAATATCCAAACTTGGTTTATCGATCTGTCCATGTTCAATATCCAAACTTGGTTTATCGATCTGTTCTTGTTCAATATCCAAACTTGGTTTATCGATCTGTTTCTTGTTCAATATCCAAACTTGGTTTATCGATCTGTTCTTGTTCAATATCCAAACTTGGTTTATCGATCTGTCCATGTTCA
>JAUZNC010035548.1:0-19202 GCA_034780395.1 Vannuccia rotundouncinata
GATGCAACATACTTTAGTATAGAAATATTTTAGATGTCCAATCTAGTTCTATATATAATATACAATATCTATGATAATTATTCTGTGGTCTATATAACACATGACTAATTATATAATCTTCATTTATTTGAATCTTTGAAATATTAAATTGTTCTATTTTTATCATAATATTATGAATAAGATTCATTTAACAATGCGAAAGGAATATACTATATAATAAAGCAAAACTTTTATAAATTTGTTATTATTATATAGTATGCAATATTTGATTTATTCAAAAAATTGATGACTCACAATTCAGTGAACAACATCATTGCATACACTTTTTTATACAAGCTACATATTAAGAGATTACGAATACAGAAGTAGTTAAATTAGAGCGGACATATTAATGGTGGGCTTATGTCTGCGAACCGTTAACTAATAATTATGCAACTACACCTGCTGGCACAAATATTGTATTTGAAGACAACTAAAATAAATTTAAATAAATGCAAAGTTTATGTCAAACACTTAAACAGGCAGCCTCGTCGTTTAGCTATGAATTCTGATCTTTGAAAAATCATTACGTATCACTAAAATACCTTCGAATCCTTCATCTTACTTTTTCTTATTCGCAGTAATATTTTATTTATAATAATTTAGGGAATTAGCATTAAATTCGAGAAAATTAAAATTAAACGTTTGGTTACTTAAACATTGTAATTCTTTAATTTGTAATTACCATTACTATTATAAATTAATTGCTTTTACATATCAATAGTATTTATGTGTTAAATGTAATATTAAATTATGTTTTATACATATAGATGAGACAAATACTTATGTATATACTATTAATACATAAATTATTTCTTCTATTGTAGATCATTACATTTTAAGCAAAGAGAATTTGTCAAAGAATTTTAAACAAATTAATGATATTGATTTACAAAAACGTTATGTAGATATATTATAGATATGTATAATATTATAGAGAATTTAACACAATTAGTAACAAAAATAAATACAATTTACATATAGAAGTTATAATTATTAATACGAATTTTTTTTGTCGACCTCTATATAACAAATAGAATGAAACAAAATTTACTAAAATTAAATGTACAAACTTTTATGAAACCGGAATTCTTTCTTTTAACTGTTAAACACTTACTACCATTTAAAATGTTTTAAAATTGATTTAATAAATTATGGATTCCTAAGTGTAACTGCTCGCTGTGCACAGCTTGTATGAATAACTGTTTTGACTATGAATACGCAATTATGTAGACAGTGTAGACAATGTAGACCAGCAATAATTTCTCAGGATTAATAATCAACAAACAAACCGATCTTATCTCACAATAAATAAATAATTTATAAAGATTATGAGATTATTATATTATTTATATATATATATATCGGAATATATAAATCAGTTTTACCAATAAATTACCACGCGATCAACCATGCAAACAAATCGATTTCCAGTTTTTGATTAATAAGTGAGTTAGTTATACCGACTGATTTTGAGATCTTTAAATGAACTCTCATAAATATTTATTCTGACAGTGGAAGGAAGACGGCGAGCCGAACCTCAGCCGACAGACACATTCGCAATACGTGTGGCGGTTGATTTTAAGATGAGAACATACACCATCTCCCTGGAGTGTCTTAAAAGTCGGCTGCTCCAGGATTCAGAAGAAAATTTTAATTTATTCCTTTTTAAAAAACGACTTGCAGTAAAATTTATAACTTGAAACCAATTCTAAAAATCTTTGCTTCGCATAAATTTAGTTGTATACTTTAAAACAATATAATTATCGATATATACCGTATTTAACATCCAAATTATAATAGTAATATTTAGGTTAACACTAATAATAGGCCTGTACATTATTACTTCATAGCAATATACAACATATTAACTAATATACAATACATTTTGTCTATTTTTTGACAGATATGAGGTATTGATTTCTCTAGTTTTGACGTCATAAAAATATGTGCATTTTAAAAATGATTTTTGTTGTGGTAAAAAGTTGATATACAGAAAAAAGATAATATTATATCTTTTACAAGAATTCAAAAAATTACAAATCTTGTAAAAATAAGCAACACACAAATCTCTTAAACTTTAAAATATTATATGTTTTATGTGAAATCATTCTTTTTAAAAATATCGAACTAAAATTTAAGGTAAAAAAAATAATACATATATATTAGTAGTAAACTGAAGTCCTATTTTATGAATATGAAATACCTACATGGGCGTTATTCATGGTTTCCAATTATAGAGGGTAATTAGTTTCGTTTTAAGAGGATTAACATATATAGATTAAACTCTATTAAAATATATAATATTAACTAAATTCCCTCTTTAAAACAAAACTATATTATCTTATGAAATCCGCTGTGGACGATTTTTCAATCATTTTTCTATCAAGGTCAAGAAAAATACTATATATAGGTCAATGATAATAATACATAATATTCAACTTAATAAAGCATTTAACGCCCGTTTTTTGTTATACCTATATTAGAGAGACGTTTCTATCGACTTTGAATTAAATTTGCGGTTACAATTATACAAGGATGTTTAGAGAGGATTTTACAAAATCCTTACATTTTTAAATTGTCGTTTTTTAATTAAATTCGTTCAGATTCGAACCACTTTGTATGTCTAATACAATACACATGTAATTGTATTATTTACTCTTTAACTGGACTAATACATGACATCCTTAAATTAAATTGCATGCACATCAATGTACATATATGCAACTGTATAGAAATGCAAGCTTAGGTAAACGTCTATTTAAAATCAGTATTTGTATGAACTGTCAGGCAAACTTTTTCCTCTTGTAACATGAATATTAATTAGACAGACGTTTCTTTAGACTGACGTGACTAACTTTATTCAACATTAAAGAAAAAAGTAAAACAAAATGTGTTTTTTTTAGTTATGAGTTTTATCAAAATGTCTTTCAATAAAAAGTATATTCCTGAGTATATAATATATACACACATACACATACATTTTAAAAAAATATATAAAAAGTTGTTTATATAGCAAATTAATTTCTATAAATATGTAAGCACCCTTTATTTGACGGAAATAATTATCTACATGAATTATTCAAATATTTAGTTTATAAATAGATTAAAAATAAATAAATCAGTTTTTTTCGGCAAGTCACAAACACCATATAATCGACCCCAATAAACACCTTTAATGATATTTCTCTCCACTAAGGAATTCTAAGTGTACCTATTACAAGCGACAAAATAGTTACCTAAAATAAGTTTATACAGCGGACAGCGAAAAATAGTAGAAATGTATAACGTTATCGACGTCGCCATTGATAAAAGGCGAATTATTAAGATACATAGACATATACAAAGTTGGAAATAACTACTGAATGGCCAAATGTATGTATCGGTCTTCTTTGCCAAATAGAATGCAAGAACAGTTGTCTTTGTAACTTGGTGTTTTGTCTGATATATAAATATATAATATGTATTATAAGGGAATACTACCTATATATGTATTAAAATGTGTTCTAATTTGTTACAAAAAGGCTTAGCTTTACAAGTTACCTATTTGTTGTTTGAGAGAAAACATTATTTAATAAAGATAGCAATATTTCACTCACACAAATCTCTTCCAGACTGTGTTTGTCAAAAAATAAAGACAAACTAAAGAATTATCAAAGATTATTTTGATGTCACCAACAATTAATTTTCGAAAATATAACTAACATAATAAGAATAAAAACAAAATTGCAATTAATTATTTTAATAATTATGCAGTTATTAGAATTCAGAGTTCATATTATATACAGCACCCATTGCTAGTTATCACTAGTTATATACTCACGCTCATTGTTTTAATTAAGTAATTGTTATTAATTCATTTGAGGTAGTGTGTCAGAGAGGCTCATAATAAAAATAAATGTTGTTTACAATAAAAAAGGCTTTGTGTAAATTAACACACAAATTAATAGCATAGACAAGATATTATGTATACTTCTGTAAACAGATGTTTCAACTAATTGTTTGGCTATAAACCAAACAAATGCTTTCTATTTATTATTATTTCAATAAGGCAAATTATTGTTCACTTTAAATTAAATACGTTTTTGATTTTATCGTAGTCTTAGTAGTTAATTAGATTTAATTAATTTTAATTTTAATTTATCTTTTATCATATTTATCTTATGTATCGTTAAAATTATGTCAAATATAATTACATAAAACTACATAAACTTCGAACATCCGTCAAACTTCGATTGTAATGCAAGAATCTTATAGTATGCAAAGCATTTACGCATCCATAGTAAGATTATAACACATGTTTTAGCTTCTAGATAGTACCTCATGGGTCGCCGTGATGTACTTCTTCCTTTTAGAGATGTCAAAACATGTGTTAGTTACCAAAGGTTTATCAAGTTATAAGAGTGAATGGGGGATTTAAATAATGAAACCGTATTGATTCAAATGTGTGTAAATTATGGAGAGAAACAATTTATAGATTTATTAGCTAGGTAGCATTGCGAGACTTATATTTTTATAAGTCGAACTTTTGAAAATATTTACTTTAATTAATCAATAAATTATAATTAATTTTTGCTACAAAGTTAAACAATTTTTTTAGTTAACCCTCTATATCCATACCGAGGGGGGGGGACGATTCAGCCCCCTCTGCATTTTTTATTGAACAATTTAGCAATAGTAAGCTGTCGTGACTTTTCTAATAATGATGTTTTACTACTTTTAGCGCAAAATCTACTATCATGAGAGCGGTTCCATTCCCATCAACTCAAATTGACCAATTTTCGGAATTATACAATGAATAGCTTATATATTATATGATAACCAGCTAGATAAAATTATAGCAAACATGAATCCCCATCAAAATTTTGAATGATTAGAAAAAAAAACTTTTTTTAAATTTTGAAAAAAATAATTTATATATTTTATATATTTAAAAAAAAAATTCTTCGATGTTTCGAATTTTTGCAATATTATCTAGAGAAATCATCTTTGACTATCATCACGACAAAATTTATAAAATTGGCAGTATATAGAAGGGGGGGCTGTGTAAGTGCACACCATGCGACTGAAATAGATATATGAATCACGTGACCTATAAAGAAACGTTTATAAGAATCACAGAAGACTTTTAAAACGAGAAAAAATGTGAAAACAAGATTTTGAAACGTTATCCGACAGAAATTAATTGAACTATTAATAGACATTGGTGAATATATTATAAGTATTGATCCATAGAAATCGTGAGAAGGAAGAAAAGATAATTATGTTGAGAATTCTTGAGAATTTTAGTATAGGGTGCATGATTCTTAATTAATTTCGTTTTTCTATTTATTATGTAGCTCCGTCTAATGTTTGTTGAATATTTAAAAACAGATCTCTATGTAATCAATGCCACTACGAATATTATTGAATGTGAAGGTTTGATCTTTGAAACATTTCATCGCTTGCTTGTATATGCATTTTTATATTAGAATAGAAATAAAATTTTGGATTGGAATATATCTTTTGATTAGAATTAATCAAAAACGACATTTTAGGAATCACCCTATATATAGTTCGAATAAATAGTATTATGCTGCACGTTATAATATATATATATTATAATCAAATTTGAAGGATTCAATAAAAGTTTGAGAAAGGACTTAATATATTTTACACAGGAAACAATGGGATATAATTATAGTATATTTATTCTAAAATGTATTTTTTACTCACAAATACAAAGCTATTTTGAGTGTTACATTGATCCACCAATGACATAATATGTAACATTTTTAAGACCGGCAAACATACCAAAATATATATAATCAATACCAATTATATAGGATAATTAAAGTTTCGTTTTTAAGTTATGAGCAAATCCTTTTCAAATATATAATATTGATCAAATTCCCTCATTAAAACGAATTATATTATCGCATACAATTAAAATATGCTGTGGACTTTTTAAAATCTTTTAATCTGGACCATTGACTTATATATTATTTATCTAGACCGGAAAACTGATCATAAAAACGTCCAGAGCGCATTTCAATTATATACGGTATTAGTTTCGTTTTAAAGAGGGTTTTGAAACAATATTAATCGATTAATTTATAAATTTCATTAATCTTAGAGTTAATGTCGAACTTCCGCTTATCATTTTGGCAATGATTATCGATATAGATATATTCCTCCGCGGACGTTTATTACTATTGAATATTGGTCACTTTGCCGGTCTAGACAATTAATATATAAGTCTTTTAATAGGACTCTTTCGATCTAGATAGTTAATCTATAGGTCACTAAATCAATATCTATACATTTAAATAATAAACATTATACGTGGTCGCTATATATTATTATATAGCGACCATTTTTATAAATTGAATCAAATGAAGAAATTATAATTATATTTATTTGACGTTTGAATAAAATGCAATATTATATAAAAATATAGGACAGTATGAATCATATATGTCTGCGATAAACATACTTTATAATAAACTACCCGTATTACACTTTTGATAGCGGATTTTAATACATTGGGTACATAGTTTAATTTAATCATAATGAATTTAATTAACGCATATTCAGTAATTTAACGAAAATATAGTGCGTATATGGATAGATTACTGTATTCATTTGCAACAACTTGTAAAAGTTGCCGATATGGATAATGAGGTTTGCAAACTAGAAAGTTGGTTTCCACATACACATTATGGGTCACAATCCTATCTAATTTATGGTATACCTATATTATAAATGTCTTCAGAGGATGTAGAGACTGTATATTATAAACTGTAGCGTCGCCATCTATTTGAAAAAGAATAAAAATTGTATAACACCATGGATATAGCAAATATTATTACGATATCAATGAAATCTATGAACAATCATTGATAAATACATTTCAAGTTGTAATATTTAATTGATTTTAAATCGATTTTAAAGTATACCGAGAAATTGGTAAGTATAAATTTAGAGAAAAATCAATATCATATATGGAATATTATCCCATAAAAACAGATTGGTTTCACTTAAAGAATTGAAGGTAACAAGCTCTAGTACGGAGGAGAAGAGCAAACACAAATCTCCCTCAATATATAAGTCTTCCCAAGAGCTGTAGGACGAAACCTTTATGTATACCAAATGTGCCAAGGCTCAATATATTCGCTAAATCACTATAAAAGGAAGGAAGAAAGACATATTTAAGATTAACCCGTTTTTCTATATAGCCTGACTCTTTTTAATAAATAATTTTCAACTTAATAAATAGAATTTAACATTAGTTATTCATTCGAATTGGAAACATACAATATACGTTACTCTCATGGTGTTAAACTAATTTAACAAGGGGCAAATTCTTTAATATTTGATAATTTTAATCATAAGTAATATAGATATTTTTTAAAAATCAATAACGTAGAATGGTGTGTATTTCAAAGTTTAATCAAAACTATTATTATATATACAGATTCATGGATTTAAATTATTGTTGCGTGGATCCTTTGTCCGTTTTTACAATAGATTCAGGATTTTCTCAAAAGTTATTGCGGCTAAATAATAATTTAGATAATAACTCAAAATGTTTCGAAATTAAAGAGTGTACAAAAATTGGTTGTTTGAAGCGCACTTACTGACTGTAAAAGATTATTACTCTTTATGTTATGACAGATTTTGGTCTATACACAAAACACAATAGGATATTAATATTTAAATTAAATATAGTATCAAATCAACTGACCATTGTTTCCTTCAAACGACCAAGAGTCATGTCAATTTTCTTCGCTTCTCTCATATTTTCTTCGAATCGAATTAAGTAGAATCCGAAATGTTGCAATCTATACAATATATATATAAATAATTCGATCAAGGATTCACAGGTGATCCACCCCAAATTAAACTGGAATGAGAAGTCTGGCAAGTTGAAGATAAGCTTTCTTTTCACACAATTGTTAAACCATTATATGATGTAGCTACACACAAACTGGTGGCTTTCTATAGCTTTCGTCTAGTTCATTAACACAACCCAGTTTTCACGTGTAGGGTTTTCTAATTATGGAAGCTACATGATAAATCCAACATTGTACATGATAGTTGAATGACAACTGTTTTCAAAGTAATGTCTCTGACGTAAACACGGATCAGGCGATCAGTAAACACCTTCCTTAAAGAAAAATATTGAGTTTTAAGGTTTTCAATCCAGCTTTGTCGACCAATGGAATAGGGTTATTCAATCTAGGCATATGAAGTGTAATAATTTATACAAGGCGGAGTTTCCACAAAGGATCATGAAGTATGAATAGTATATAGAATAGCTACACCCTGCATTCTACGGTACACATTTGAAACAATTAGAATTAAATATCAAATGAGTTTAGAAAATAAGTCATGAGCCAACCGTCTTTACGATTTCTGGGTAATAATTTTCTAGTATTAATTATGTCACAATATCGTTTTTGTTTTAACTGAACTGTATGAGGAGTAGGAATAGAATATTAGTTAACCTGGAATGGGCAATATAGGTTCCTCCACCCGCATAATTATTACTGCCTATGAATACAATTGTTAAATGTACTGAAAAATGTGTGTCTAGCTATAACAAACAAAAAGTGGAACGAAGGAGTAATACAGAGAGGAAGAAAGAATTTGTGGATCCATTTAATTATTGATTTCCCGTTTTGGCTGAATAACTCAACTCTAGTTAACATTTAATATAGTCTTTTCAGCTATAGTAAATTAATATAATCGACAAGTTCTGTCATAAGAAACTTAACGCGTCAACTTTTTAGCAGCAGAGGTTTGCATTTGTATAAGGTGAGGAATCCTAGACTGAATAAACTTGATCAATAGTTTAATAAACTGACTATTCTAGAAAAAGTGTAACTATTCCTATTAATCTTTCAGGTCTGCCATATTTATTGTTGCATTCAAAATATTAGTAGTTTATTGTGTAATTTCGAGGACAATAAATATACAGGAAAATACATATATACATATATTAAATGGTACGAATATTTAATATGCCATTGTTTATGCTAGATCATATAATATTAATTGTTATATGCATAATACATTATGTAATATATATTTGATTATTCATTACATTAATTTTATTGCGATTAAAATTTAATTGCAAATAATTATTCATAGAAGTATAGATTAACAACCCCAAATGTTTCAAAAATCTTAATCTTGCTATAATTTGCATTCTTTAAAAATAACTTAGATTATATATTTCTAAAGAGCTAGTTTTGTATAACATTTTTTTAAATTATAATTATCACATACAAGGAGGGGTGTGCGTCGCCGATTTTTGGATTTAAATTAAATGTAGAATTGTGTGATTCTAAAATGTGTATGATTTTTATTCATGCTGTCACAGAAAAATATCTATGACTATAGTTCTATGATCGATACTATATGTATACGTCACATGACAAAAGATTTAAACTGCTTTGCATTTCAATCTTGATAATCATGGATAATGTAGCAAACTATCTCTAATGAATTACCCAGGCTTTACAAATAAACAACTTGCAAAGATAGTTGGATATTCTATTGCACATGACTGTCAAAAAGTTCGTCAACGTTTTACACAAGAAAATAATATCGAATCTCCACCTGCAAGAACATTACGAGATTGGAAAAAGTTTTTTAGAGACTTTATCAGTGCAACCAAAATCAAAATCTCATGATAACCGCATCAAATGCAGAGAATGTCAAAGAAAATCTTCTTACAACTATGGGAGACAGCACTTGTAAATCCCAAAGACAAGTCAGTCGAATGTTCAATGTTTCTTTAGGTTCTGTCAATACAAATATTAAAGTCCATGATTTAAAACCATACAAATGCAAACGGGTACAGGAATTGAAGCAAGAAGATTATCCTAAAAGGCTTGAATTTTGAAGGATGGTTATCAATAATGGTAAACCTTGGACAAAAATAATTATGTTCAGTGATGAAGCCACCTTATATTTAAATGGCCTTATTAACTCCCACAATTGTTGTTATTATGCCAATGAAAATGAACACCGAATCTTAGAGAAACCTCTATAAAATCCTCATCAATAACCGTTTGGGTAATGATTCCCTATGATGGACGTTTTCGCTTCCGAATTATCTTTGAAATTATTAATGGTGATCTTTTTCTGGATGTAATTCGAGATATATTTGTTCCGACTTTGTCTACTATGAGATATTTAAATCATATTTACCAACATGATGGAGCTTCGGTGCACTGGAAATTAGGTGTCCGAGAAATGATTATTAAAGATTTAGTTGGTCGCTGGATTGGGCGTTCAGCTATAGCTGGTCCTATACATTGGCCCCCTCGTAGCCCAAATCTCACAATCCATGATTTCTGGTTGTGGGGGTATTTAAGAGATAATGTTTACAGGTCACCACGTGTTGAAACTCCTTCAGACCTTGCCGAAAAATACCAAGAATTCTTTCGCAGTATTGACTATGACATGGTCAAACTATGTTTTGAAAGTTTTTACAAGCGTTGTGAATTGTGTGTACAACATAATGGTCGTTATGTTAAACAATTATTGGCCTAACTATATTTGTAAATATATTTCTAAACTCTTATTTTAATACTTACATTATTATTTTGTACAAATGCGTTTAAATATGTCAGTCATAAATGTTATTTTAATTAATATTCAGTTTCTGTGATATATTCTTGTTTTGTGACTTGTACAATCGATCATAAAAAATATAGTCTTAGATATTTTTCTGTGACAGGATGAATAAAAATCAGACATTTTAAAATCACAGAATTCTACATAAAAATTACATCCAAAAATCGTGCTTTGTCTGAACACCCTGTACACTTGTGGAAACGAATAGATGTATTCTAATTATCAATCAACCTTCAAACGTTATGTTTCGCATCCTAATGAATTACAGCTTACGTTAAAAAAATTGACATATGTATTTTGTTAATTATTCGATTCCTTTAAATACAAGTATGGTATATTTATATTACTGCTAGTAGTAGAACCATTAGTGTAAATAAATATTGCAACCATAGTACGGTGCAATTCTAATATTTTTAGTATTTTTAAATGTGACTGCGTCAAAACTGTCTATTGAGTAGGTCGAACACACACTCAATCCGATCATACGAACGACATATAAATTTCTAAATTCAACAAAAAGTGTGATATTATTAACCAAAAATGGTGTTTGCTTAAACCAGAAAAATAAATGATATACCATGACTTGTGTTAGCTAAAGAAGAAGTATTATACGACATACTCTTCGAAATAATCCGTATATTCTATATGGCGAAGTTTATTGCACAACGTTATTCATAATTATAAAGTTGTTTCTACTGATTCTACTAGGTATCAATTTATTTAGCTGTAGGATCAAGTTTGTAATAAGGCTAAAATAGTTTTCAAAAACGTAAATATTAAGCTGAAATCAAATAACAGTTTCGTAAGCTAACCCAATTTAATATGGTATATCATTTCTGCTGTGGTATGAGCTAACACACCTTTTTGCATTTTCTTTTAATAATGATTACATTGATAAAGAATTATTGTCGAAGTGTTTGTAAGTTTAATACCTTTAGAAAGGTTCCTTTGACTTTATTGTTTGTCAGTTTAAAGGTACAACGAAATTTAGTTATTTAGAGAATGGTCTTTATTATTTATAGTACAATTAATAAATATTTCAAAAATCCTATTTAATCACATTCCCGTTTGATGACGTTGCCCTTAGCCTAAAAGGAGAAATAAGTGGAACACATTCTACCGTCTGGTCTTACCTATTAGGTCTAGTTAATACTGGTTTGTATTTATTTTTATAAAATGTAATAAGAATAAATAGCGTTATACATGAAGATGTATATGGAATAAATAAAAATAAGATGTGTATACACAAAATGGGCATATTATACATTTTTTAAAAGTCGACTAGATATTTTGGACAAAGATATATTCAAAACGTCTGTGATAGATTGCATAGATAATAAATAATAATATGTTAGAATTTAAAAGTTACCAATCCTAATAGAAAATGGTCAAATAATACATATACAGGATATACAGCGTACACTAGAGCAAAGATTGTCTACAGCTAAGGTGTTGGATGACGTCTTGTCGCGTCATTAGGTAAAACTGGGTTCGGCTTTGAACTGGACCGCGGTTCGCGGATTTCTGGTCGGTATTACGCCTGGTTGGGGATAATAGAAGAGATGACCATCCTCCTGCAAGTAAGAACAGGTAACACCACAATAATATTCGATTTATGAATTATAGCTCAGTTGGTAGAGCGCTCGACTGCAAAGGTCTTGGTAGTGGGTTCGACACGAGAATTTGTTAAGAATTTACTATATCAAGATTCCAGCGGAAAATAATAGAGAAAAGTGCGGGTTTTTCACGGGAATACTAAAGAAAGTGTTAGATTCCCGCGGAAAATAATAGAGAAAAGTGCGGGTTTTTCACGGGAATACTAAATAAAGTGTTAAATTCCCGCGGGAATCCTAAAGAAAGTGTAAGATTCCTGCAGGAATCCTAAAGAAAGTGTTAGATTCCTGCGGGAATCCTAAAGAAAGTGTTAGATTCCTGCGGGAATACTAAAGAGTGTTAGATTCCTGCGTGAATACTAAAGAGTGTTAGATTCCTGCGGGAATACTAAATAAAGTGTTGATTCCTGCGGGAATAATAAATAAAGTGTTGATTCCTGCGGGAATACTAAAGAGTGTTAGATTCCTGCGGTAATACTAAAGAAAGTGTTAGATTTCCCCGTGGAAATGACAGGTATTATTATTAAAAAAATATGATATAAAATACAATTAGTTCAGATATTTAAAAATACAAACCTCATCGAAGTAATTGTAGGCCGAGGCAGATGTGTCCAGCAAGGCTGCGGGGCAGGGTTCGACACGCTTGGGGGTGTACTCGATGCGGTACTGGGTGTTCCCTTCGAGCGGTTGGGTGGAGTGCAGAACAGAGCCCTTCGGAAGGCAGGCTTCGGGGCGACAATGCGGATGACGGATGAAGTGCTGCCGGTGGCTGGTCAAGTCGTCAAAGGGCGCTTCCGGCACTTGCCAGGCATGGTTGGGGCCACAGGAAGTTCGACGGGCGGGTTCCCATCGGCGATAGTTGTCTTGGTAGTTTGTTGTACCCTTGATAGTAATTTATATTTTAAAATTTTAAAAATAGTAATTGTTTTGCATAGTTATAATTTCAGACAGCCTTTACATCAAAGGGTCCTGGCTTGCGACCTCGTGTCTTCGGTTTGATAGGGCCCACCTTAGAGTAGGCATGCATAGGGTAGTCGCGGACATAGGTGGTGTTCAGATCCATGTCGCCCTCCGGCTTATTGTACGGGTCGGGGTTGTGACGCGACGGCATGCCAGCGTCGAAGGGGACATAATCAACTCTGTGGGTGGTTGAGGATTGGAGTGGTTCACCTGACTGTAGACAGGAGTAGTTGGGTCGGCAGCTTTTCATGCGACCTGTTTTGTAATAGTGTTAATTTAAATCTTAAAATCTAAACGGAATGAGTTGTTGCAACGATTGAATTTTTTAAATCTTTAAAGAACGTACTAAAACATATAATAACTTACTAAAACTTATATTAACTTAATAAAAATTTATAATAACTTGGTAAAACTTTTAATAACTTAGTAAAACTTATAATAATTTACTAAAACTTAGTATAACTTACTAAAACTTAGTATAACGTACTAAAATTTATTAAATTCTTGTGAAATGTTGAACCACTAAACATTGAATAATTTATTACGATAAACTGGAGAATGGGTGGACCTACCTCCCTCTTTAGGGGTGTAATCTCTTTGGAAGGTGGTTAGAGCATCCAGTGGCACTCCTGGTCGGATCCATTGCTGGTTCTCTTTAGGCGGTCGAGGTTGTAGCGGATGAGGCACGTATGTCTGCCGATAGTCGGTGAGATCGCCAAGCGGCTCGCGCGACTGAAACACAGTAGGGGGAGGCTTGCAGCTCTGTGTGGGCGCCCCGCCAGGGTGGGGTAGATAGTCTGTGCGATAGGTGGGCTGGCCGGAGAATGGCCCCGTTGGTGGAGAATAGCGGTTCTTACTCTTGACTGGACTGCGTGGTTGCAAGTCCCATTTTCGATAATCGACTTAGAGATAAGTGGAGTAATGGTATTCAATACAAAAAACATCACACATTTTTTTCGCAATTTAAATTAAAATTGTAATTTTAAAACAAATTAAAAGCGAAAACTTAATTTACTGAAAATTCTTATGAATTCGAATCATATTTTGAAAGAAATGATAATATGTATTAATCAACTGTAATAAAGTAAATCTAAGTAGCGATACTTGTAAATAACTATATTTACTCCATCATTTAGGATTACGAACGAAATATAATTTGAAGTAATAATAATCTTTAAGATAACTTACTTCGGTAGGTAGGCTCCCCTTCAAACTTTCCCGGATTTCTAGAATGAGAACTTCTTTTACAGGGTAGCGCGCGCGGTCCATCCTTGGCTGTGTTAATCAAAGTAGCAGAGACATTTGTTATTTAATTACTAAACACTATATTTAAAAATTGCCCGTAGAATAACATCTTTTCGTAATTCATTTGTAAACTAACTTGGACAAATTATATGGTTCTGTTTGTTTGTAAAAATATGTTATATTTATATATTGCCATAGTTTAGGACACTCATTCTCATTCTTTAGTTAGACAAAACAAATTTAGGATATATACATAATTCCAAAATCCCTACCTGTATATTCTTTACGATACATTGTAACTGAATCCATAGTACCCTCTGGTGGTTTGTAACCCTCATACTGGTGACGCGCGGGAAAATCTACTTCGTGTGGGACATAGTCTACTCTGAAAGTGTTAATTTTAGTGCAGGTATGAAGAGTTATTAGAACAGGTACTTCAATTTAGATTTACAGCTTAGGAAAATTAATTTCTGTGGTTACATATAATATCAAATTAAAAAAGGCCATTCTGGAAAATGCTAAATTGAAGAATATTAAATAAAAAAAATTGTTTTATTAATTCAGTTTGCATGTTGAGATAGAAAATATACAAGGACCACACAAATATTTTATAATTTTTATGGAAAATTCAGAAAATTAAGTAATGTGTCAAATCTGTCAAAATCTGTTACTATTGTCAAAAACTTTATTTTATTTGTCGTCTAAAGAATTGTTGGCCTGGTGTCTTACCTATGTGTGGTCATATCAGAGAGTGGTTTGTCTGACTGGGTCATCTCAGGCTTCGGCTTGCACGAGTTAACTGGTTCGCACTTGTGGGGAATGTAGACTTGATTGTACTCGGTGATGCCGTCCATTGGGGCTCCCGACAACCGCCGGTGAGGACATCGATGCTTCCTGGTGTTAAAGAGTGGATGTATGCATGGATGTAAAACATGGATGTAAAAAAATGGATGTATGCATGAACTATGGTTGTCCACCGAGAGTCACTCTTATTACCGTTTAATGAGTTTACACTAATTTTTTTAAAATCATTTGAAAATTATTTATGGAAAATTAATAGTTATTAAAGATTAAAATTGACAAATCTAAACATAGCGATCTATAAATTTAATTTACGGCAATGTTATGAATATTGATAAATAAAGCTTTATAACTAATAGATTATAACTAAAAAGATTACGTTTGTATTAATTGTTTTAAATAAAAAGTAGCAAATAACTAATTTACTTAAAAATGTATAAATATATGTAATGTTAAAAATATACTATAATTTTAATTTTTTAAATAAAATTTCATTGATACATTATAAAATAAATCATCATTATTTATATTTATCCCAAAATTAATGATTTAGATAAAAAATGTGGATTCTATAATATAATTCTACTTCTCACACTAATAATTCTACTCTACTCCTTTAATTAAAACCATATTGTATATAATGGACAAACACATCTAATTCACATACCAAGGTTCAATAAATCTTAATTACAGAATATATTTTTGAATGATACTTAGAAAATTAAATATATTTAATGTTAGGAAAGTATAACTTAAGTAATAGTGGTATATGTATTTGGTTATATTGATTGTAGTTAATAAAATAATATTGTTAAAAAAGGTGTATAAGAGTGTTTACTTGTTTTAAAAAATATATATACTCCTGTAAAAGGATAATAATAACTAAAAATAGTTTAATGATTTATTTTTCTGAGTATACAATCAACAAATTAGATTTATATGGTTTATTATAAATGGAGTACCTACCCAAGCGAAAAACAAAAGCTAATATAGTAATCCAATATTTAGATAGATATATATAAGTAGGCTTTCACAAATTAGGAATGTATTATCATTACATTTACAAACTTTACAAATTAACAGTCTTTTTGTGTATTACTAAATTTACAAAATTTTGAAGAATTTATAAAACTTCACAAATACTTTGAATGGACTTTTTGTGCATTATATGACATAAATGACTAGTTTTCAAATTATAAGATTAGAATATGCTAACGTATATAACATAATTTCAAAAAATATAAAACCTGAATCTGCTAAATTACTTTGCTGGTTATCCTTAAAATCAGTAATCAACTTATTATATATTTATAAACCAACATATATCAGTTAAATGTAATCACTTAAAAAGGTTTTTTCAATCTTGTGCAAATTGTGTAAAGTACAGTAAGTATAGTGTTTCTAAAAACATTAGAATCGATTGTATAAAGCAAAATTAGCTTACTACTATGCTGGAAGTAGCTGGAAGAAAGTGAACAGATTTAGTCTCACAGAAATTAGTGTCACTGGACATAAAATATAAAGCCTAACTGTAAATTTATTATAATCAAAAACCTATGTCTATACAAAGATGATTAGAGATAACTGGAATATTTGATTCAGTTTTCATGTTAGAATTTGAAAATATGGTCAGATTTTTAATAATTTGTTACTAAACATGTTATTATTTAATTTTATTTTCAATTTACATTATACTTATATCAAGATATAATTTCTTATAAAATATTTAAAATCAAATAAAAGCAATTGTCCTCTCAAATGAACTAAACTTTTTTATTTTACATAGTTATACCTAATTATCAATTGTTAAATATATTATGCTACTACACAACACAATTTCATATAAATTAATTCCAAATATCTAGGTAAAAGTAAAACTAAACAATAAACTTTCCTAGAAATTGTAAAAATTATATATTTACAATAAATAAGGATGCAATTCATTTATAAAATTTTAAAATTAATTTTGTTTAATTTTCAGAATGAATTTCATTTCAATTGATAATCAAATAAATTCCAATGCATATAAGTACTTATTAGTTATTTCGAGATAAAGAATTAATTTAATTAAGAACAGATTTAAAATAAGTCTATTAGAAATTAACACTGACATGTTGTGAAGTTACCATTACAATATTTATTTTCATCTATGTATATGAAAGCTTAGCCAGGAAATTTAATATAGCTATAATTATTTAAAAGAAGATTTGTATTAGATTTTCTATTGAACTAATTTAAATTGGTTATTCTATAAAGAATATTTACATTTCCTAAAACTGATGCCATGGTAATACTTACTATGAAATTATGTTAATTAAGTTATTAACCATAACAGCAGATACCACTTTATGCAATCACTTTTATACAATTTTTATTATAATGCCATTGCTGATAATGTTAGAAAGTTTAACACATAAAAATTTACTCAATTTTTTCAATAAAATGTACCAATAATTTATTCATACAATTCATAAAATACATATAAAGACATGTGAAATATGAAATAGGTACAGTGTTTCTCATCTTCAAAAAAGTCACATGGTGCTCAGTAAAAAATAGAAATTTATTTTAAAAAAATAACTGCCAATTTGAATTGCTCTTCTGTTTTTACATATAGACTTTTTAATGAACTATAGTATTAATATATCAGATTTAAAATAATTTATATATATATCAATTAGTTAGCTTTATTTTAAGGCATGTGACTATTCTTTGAAAAAAACAGCAAGTGACCATACTTTAATCAATGAAAATGCTCTTAACCAGAATTTATTTTTATAAAATTAAAAAAATTTAAAAATTTAACACTCCTTTTGTAAATTTTAAATTATGATATCACATTCTTATTAATTTAAATATTATAATAAATACCAAGCACCATTACCTTTGAAAATTAAAATGTCCAATAATCTTTTTGCATTTTGTTTACGTAACAAGGTAAAATATTTCTATTGGTGTGATAGAGATTAACCCTTTCTTTATGGGTGACCCAACTGTTGGGTCATGACTTTATAATGTGATAGAAGCAAATACAAAAAAATATCACTGGAATCAGTGTAGAATCATTTAAATTATCCTGCTGGGGAAATGTCATTTTCCTCATTATAAACACCAGCTGGACAAAAGGGAAAACATTCTCATTGGTTGAAGGCGCCTGTCACACTGTCCAGAATATAAAGGAGAGTGGAAAGCCAACTCTATTCTGATTGGTAAGACAAAACGCATGTTTTCCTATTATAAGGTTTATTAGAATCATGCTGTAGTTAGTGCTCACATATCGATTTGTATTTTCCTATGTCGATTATACTTTTGGTCGCTTTTTATCTGACTGACTTATTATTCATTTGTGTATATAATCTAATTTTTATAAAGATTAGATTATAATCGCATTTTGTAAAGATTTATTAGTATAATATGCATACATGGAGAAAATAAATGACCCTTCTATTCTCTATGGTACTATGACAAGTTCGTAAAATTGACTGTCTTCATGCTTTGAATGCTTCAACCGAACGTATGGATCTCAATGATTGAATACTGGTATGCAGGTAAATCTAATTTTCTTTATAGATAATAGATATGCAAAACACTTTTTTTCAAATTACAACATTTGATGAATTCCAAAAGTATTGTATATTTACTAAAAAAATAATGATTTTCATATTGTCATATAATTTTATACTGCTGATAAATTACTGATTATAAAATTATATAACAATAGAAATAATATACTAATAAAATTTGTTTGAAAAATCTATTTTGCATTTATTATAAAATATGAATTTGTATATGTTACACACAATTTTCATTTGTTTGCTAAATTTATACAACCCCTCCCAGATATATTCTGTAATTGTATGTATGTAATTGTCTGTAATTATAAACAATTAGTTCAGTGCATATAATATAACAGTC
>JAUZNC010035559.1:0-19201 GCA_034780395.1 Vannuccia rotundouncinata
AGAAGCCAGATAGGTCACGTGAATCTCTCGACCAATCAGAAGACGAATTGGTTGAGACATGCTCATCACCTACTACTTTATATCTCTATGATTTCTTCTTTATATAATGTATAGTATAGTTATATCTCTATGATTTCCCCTATATATAATGTATAGTATAGTTATATCTCTATGATTTCCTCTCTATATATAATGTATAGTTATATAAAAAATATTAAATTTTTTATTTTAGTTAATGTGAAAATAAAATTAGCATTTAAAAATGTTTTTCTTCCACTTCATATAACCGTTCTCTCTAACCATAACGTAATATTTTGAAATTAGATTCGGTTACTTGTATCTTCTATAAGATAAGTGAAATTTTTACCAACTAACAACAAAACTTGTAGACTGGTTATTGGACAAATCATGTCGTGTGCACTGTAGATTGTGGACAAATATAAAACATGTTTACATAAGTTCCACATGAATCTTCTATTAGAATAAAAATGTCGATCATAAACCGACCAAATAACCTCCTAATAAAAAAATCGATCAAATAACCGCAGATCACCAGCCCTAACGCTGATGAACAACAGGATATGACTTCCAATGTTTTTACTGTAAATATACAAATCTGTTATCAGCCCTCAACTAATAGTTGTATTGCATGTTTTAATTTTATTATTTTTAGCAATTCAGACAGAGTTTATACTGAAAAGATATAGAATAAAAACCGGAATAACTGAGCAGTAATATTCATTTATCAAGAATACAAATTTATGCCAATATTGCCTAATAGTAGAATATATCATAAACCAGTCTACATTTTATTCGAATGCAATATTGTGAGAACAGTGAGCATATAAATAAACTTAACCGATACATTAAAACAATTAATTATTGTAAGGATATCAGGATTAAGAGTGAAATGAACGAAAATTTGTTTGTGCTAACAAATTTTTTACTTAAAAATAAATTCAATAAATAATTTTGTATATAAAATTGACTAGAAATGCTATACTACTTATACACATTACTAGTAATATATTATGAATTCAAATAATTATAATGTCATCCTACTTTTAACCGATGAAAACTTAACGTCAATACTCTCAAACATACTCAGTTGGAATGTCGGTCTCGGAGAAAATTCGCAGGATGAACTGAGCTTCTTCGTTGGGCTGGAATGTGGAGGGGATGATGGCGTATTGGCCTGGGGGCAGTTTGTGTCGTCCACAGACTTCTCGAAGATTGATGAAGGATGGAGACTTTGCAACCGAGGCTGTGAATTTGAAGAACCGGGTGTCGAGCACTCCGCTGGAGCTGTTGCCTTGAATCTTGAGAGTATAATTTTATAAATGTACAAAATTAAAATATATTTACGATAACCCAATAATTTCTTTAGATTGTTTTCTATGTACAGCGCCTGTCAGATGTATTTACCTATGAACAAGAAAAGGTAAAATTAACTTTTCAGAAGAAGGAGACAAAAGCCACTTAATAGTTAATATAGTTGATTTCTTCCATGAGTGTATATTATTTAAATAATGTTTCTTAGTAGTAAGGAATGTGTTATCTCTGAAACAGTCACCTTATAGATGGCGTATCCAATAGTGTACATGTCAAGGCCTTCTTCTCTCTTCTGTCGCATACCCTTCTGCATGAGTCCAACGACCAGAGTTCCCGTGTTGTCATTATCGTTCTCATCTGGATCCACCACAGTCGCCCGAAATTGTGGGTTCATATGGAAGGAGTTGATGAAGTTGCGGCAGCCCCCCGCAGTTGCATTCTTCTTCCACTCGCCATCACACTTCACCGAGGTCCAACGAGTATGTTTCCGGCCACCAGCTTCCGTAGAGGGTGGAGTCTTATGGCAGATCTCCAGCTTGGTGTAGTAGCGACAGAAGTCTTCGAAGGCCATCCTGAAACCGCCCAGAGTGGCATCAGAGTTAAATTATCCAATATAGTAGAGGAACTCTTTATGTAACGCAGTCTCACCAAAACTCGCCGTCGTCCGCGTTTGTCTGCTGGAGTTTGGAGCGATCTGCCTGGCTTATCTCATCCCACTCCCGTGATCTGTCCCCCCACGGTCCCGTCCATTCGTCCTCGTTTCCCCAGGGGTTTCGGACACGAATCAAACGGGCCTCCCCTCGACGGGTGCGCAACTGGAATAAATCACAAACAGGATAGATAAGGAATCCGTTGGCGACGAATTGCGTCACCCAACGAATACAGTGTTCGCCGAGCGGATAGCGTTCTTTTTAAAGTAACTCAATTCGTCGCCAACAAATCTTTCTGCGATGTTAAAAGATATAATGAAGTTTTAACATTGAATAAATCATCTTGATAATGAAATATACAAATTCTGACTTTTATAAACCCTGAAGGAAACATACAAATATTTCAATTAAAAGGTTCAAACTCAAGAGTTCACCTTCTTCACATCCGTCACACTGTAGGCATGACCCTTGATCAGGCCCATGGCTGCCTTCGCCTCAATCTCATTCGGGTCAGCATCGATGGAGCAGCCCATCATGGACTTACGAGCGACAGCTTGGATCATAATGTTGTACAGGTCGCCCTCTTGGTTCTCTTGGAGTTCGAAGTTCTCAGTGATACCCCCGGTGAAGTCTTCCATAGCCTCGCTGGTGGAGCCCCCCTTGAGAGCTTCATAGGAGCCGCTCAGTCTGTGCAGTAGAGAGCCAACTTATAGGTAAGTTAAAAGTTTAACAACACAATGTATTCAAAACAGCTTTAACAGTACACGCATATCTTGATTAATACACGATTTAATGACAAATGAATTACAATGTAAAATAAGAATGAAGAATATAGTTGTTCAAATGAATTTTTTTTAATATTTATGAAGTTGATAGTTTCGGGAATTCCAAGTTGACGGAAAACAACTACAAACAGCCAATAAAAAAATCTAATATTGACAAATTCAGTTGATGAATTTGATTTAAATTTGATCAAATTCTGTTATTATAAAAACGAAAATAATATATATTATATTATAGTTGAGTAAATGTATGAAACAATAATAAATTCAGTTTTATTACATACATATAAATATTATATACCCATGCAGAGATGGTCTGACACTTGTCACATTTTGAAACATTCAATTTTTCATCCATAACATCTAAATCTATTTCAGAATTACCGATAATATTACGATATTACAATATTTTCTAAGACTCAAAATTATAGTCATTCAGATTAACAGAAAGAAAATCAATATGAGTGGTTGTGGCTACGCTGTAAGCATAGTCTATAAAATATTCTTATTATTAATTCTACCACGATATCTGTAATAAAAATTACAATCAAAATGGGAAGAGCGGAAAACATACAGAAAAGGAAGAGTAAAAAAGCGACAAGGGAAAACAATAAAGCAAAGGGGAACAACAACTGAACAGCGATAAAAGAAAAAGCTAAGCTAAATGTTAAACAATTCATATTTTAGAAGGTGTTTGAAAGAAGAAAAATTGGGTTCGCTACGACAAACAGGAGACGAAGCGTTCCAGTGTCGAGGGGCTGAGAAGTAGAAACCGGCTTGGGCTGAGCGGTGGCGGTAGCGAGGTTTGTGGAGACAGACGGCTGATTGGGAATGGGGACCAGTTGAAGTGGTGGCAGAGTGGTATTTAGAAATCAGTTGCTTCAAATAAGAGGGAACGAGGCTGCATAGCTTGAAAGTGATACCCTTCTTGATGGGTAGCCAGTGCAATTCACGAATAGCAGGTGAGGTCGGTGACATGCGGGGAAGTTGTTTGACCACGCGAGCGCAGCAGTTCTGTATGCGTTGGAGTTTTTTGATCTGTGCAGCATTACAAGAGTTGAAAAGTGAGTTGCAATAATCTAGACGAGATAGAATGAACGAGCCAGTTTTCTCATTGATGTAACGGCGTATGCGGTAGACAGATCTTAAGAACAGGAACGACAGGACGGATGAAGGACAGATGACTATTAATGTCAACTCCCAGATATTTCGCAGTAGATGAGTAAGGTAAAGAGACATCGCCGATTGATATTTTTTGAAGAGACGCACCATCAAGAATTTTGTTAGGAAGGGTAATCAAGACTTCGGTTTAAAAGCTGTTCAAATTGAGGCGATTAGTGTTGAACCAATGTTGGATGTCGTAGAGACAGTTTTGGATGATAGACAAGTAGTTGACTAGTCATCACAATGTGGTCCTCATGGAGGCTCAAATTCACATCAAAGTGGATCTGATCTTAATCAAATAATTCAACCAGGGATGATCCATCATTTTGTAACAAAAATAACAGATAGATTTTTCATACAACACTATTTAAGTATTGTTTTTGTCAAATATATTGTCTAATTAAAATAGTTGAATAAAGATTTTATTAAAGATCAACATTAATGATATCAAATGAATTGATAGAATTATAAAGCATCAGCCTTACGCAATAATGTATTAAATTAATTGAGCATTTTACAGAATGTACATACTATGTTGAAGTAAAAGTGTATGATCTAAAAAAGAAATTCAGACATACATATTGCATAACAATATGTGACAAATTTATGATTTTGTTACATATTTAAAATTTTACGAAATATTTTTGTATTCAATTTTTTCTGAAGAACATTGTTTTTACACGTAAAAAATAAATTTGTGCAAAAATCATATTTTGACACACAGACTCTCCCAGCCTATTCTTATGATTATCTCAGTCATGTTGAGATGAGTCACTGCCTACTATTGATAAAGCAATTTTTAAAATATTTTATTACTAATTGTGATTGTAAATAATGATTCAATGTTCGAAGGAACATAACACTATTATATAATATTTGAAAAATGGAATCATATTATGAATTATATACTATAGAGTGATCCGTAAATAAATGCGTGTTTTACTTTCAAAATATATACTACATTTGGTTTATAAGACTGATTTGTTATAGGAGAATATTTTATTATCAGTAATACATGATATAACAATATAAAAAATCTGAAACATTATTTTTACTACAGGTAATGTCCCTCACTCATAACAATATTCTCAAATCAGTTCTCAACATTTGAAGAGCTCTTTCCATCATAGGCCTTGTTATTGGAGAAATATTTGGATATCGTTTTTGTCAGCAAATTCAAGACGATTCGTGATGTTTTCGACTCGAAAAAATGAACCTATTTCAAGTTTGCATCTGGAGAATATTGTGTAGAATATACCTGTAAATTACCTGCAGTGAAAACTATGTTTCAGTTTGTAAAATCAGTCTTATAAACCAATTGTAGTTTGAGCGTAAAACACGCTCTCAACACTTTATAAAATTGAGTACGTTCTCGTACCCCCTCTCAAAGAACTCTTACTTGGCATAGGCCTTCTCGAGAAGCGCCGACCAGAACTCATTATTGGCGGTGGAGTGCATGAAAACCAGATTCCCTCCATTCGTTGGCAGACGGTCGTCCACGATAACGTCAACCCAATCACCAAACTGCCAGAACCTAAAGAGGAACATTCCACAATAGTTGGAGGCGGACATCTCTTGCCCGTCAGGGACGACTTGGTGGAAGGCACCAGAGTCCAGGGAGAGGCTGGCCACGGCAGCGAGAAGCCAGCAATCCCCTTTGGAGAATAAACACCATGATACGTCACAATTATTGGAGAAACAATTCAAGAGATTAATTAATAGTGAACATTACCCAGCTCTCCTTGTCGCACGTCGAACCTACTGGCCCCTCCTACAAAGAATTCAGCATCGCGGGTGATATCCTGAAATACAGAATAAGACTTCTTAGTGAATAAATTGATGCACAACATCAGAGAATCGAAAAATCGGTACATGTTCCACCATAAATTGAATTACTCTTTGTATGGATGCAAAAGAGTACAGCGAAGTACAGCGAAGCCAAAAATTTACATCCTCTAGGCCAAAATTATGTTCGATTTTGTTTTCTTATTCTTTAATAATATAAAAAAATAAGTTACTCAATGATTTTAACTTTATATTAATGCAACGTCCAATTATAGACATTAAGAATTTAATATTGTTAGTTATAACTTGTGTTTTGAGATTATGTTAAACCTTTGTTTTTAATAGAAAACACAAAACACAAGTACTTAAGAATTCCATTGTTCACATGGTTGAATATTAGTGACGTCATTATTCGATATTTTAAATTTATGGTAACATAACCTAATTCTGCTGGGTTACGCCTGAAAATTTCAAACCAGAATTAACCTAACTATTAAATATTGAATTATTGTGGTGAGTTCAATTTATTAAAAGTGACACCATTATCATAGTTAAACATAGTGAGTACAGCGTCAAATAATTGATTGTACCTAACAATTATTTATATATTCTATAAAAGAATGCAATAAAATACGACAGTAGAGGATAGCTAACTACAAACTACCATCAGGCAGGGTCTCTGTGTAAATATGCGTCTATATAAAGCCTTCAATCTTGCAGAGGACTGGCACATACTTTGCCACAGAGCACTTATAAGCTCCTTTGTTGTATGTCTTGAGCTATGCAATACAGCTCGTTTCAACAAAAGAAAGCTATACTTCTGTAAACAACAAAGCAGCCTTAGATATAGGATGGCAGTTGATACTGTATTTCATTCTGTGCTGATGTGAACTACTCCGTATGATAAACCGCGTTAATGGTCAGAGAGACTTGATAGATAGGTCTGTCAGTATTCTCATGGAAGCAAAAACGTCGTAAGCAACTTGGTCATACATCTATTTTGGTGAATTTCAAGTATTGAGTTTCGATTAAATTTTATAATATACGACCAGTTGGTGACACTATTGAATTATCTGAAATTAGTTCAGGCTGGTAGCTATCGATTGATAATCAGTGTTACCTTGGGTCTCTTCCACTGGAAATTTCTTGACCTCTGGCTGAAGTAGACGGATTTATTAACCGCCGGGAAAAAAGGGTCCTCAAACATCATACCCTTCTGAGAAAGCATGCGACACTTCTGGGCAAACCAGGTCTTGCTGTCGGCAAGAGATTTAGACATGTGAAAGGGCTTCCGATAGATCTCATCATCCGTCGTCACCCCTGAAGATCCGGAGGTGTCTTCATCGTCGTGGTGAAGGTTCCACCGAGGGGTGGAAAAGCGACCAGGCCTGGTGTCGTAGGTTGAGTCATAGTAACTACCCGGCTAAGTGGATGGAGAAGAAGAGAAACACAAATATAGTCAAAGCGATATTTTCTTCAATGTAATAAATCAAAAAGGTTACAGGGGATACCCTCAATTTTAACGATTAGAACAAATATTAATCACGCGGATTAATAGGGATAATATTTAGTCGTATCTTAATCTCGGAGAATAAATAATAAAATGCATGATGGCTTGTTGTCCCGTTGTTTAGAAAACTGAATAACGCTTAGTATTGGAAACTTTCATATTGACCTCATTTTATGGAAAAATGTTGATGATTGAATATGATTGAATTCAGAATGCTAGTGAATCCCAAGTTCAAATCTATTAGTGCGCAGGAAACTGATCATGTAGAAGTGTAGGAATTAATTGCTGCTCTTTGAAATCAACAGGTGGTTGAATTCAATTTTGATAGATCTCACTGTACTTATTATGTTTAACAAATATATTTTTTATAACACGTTTAGCATAAACGGTCCATAGAAAGAAGGAAATAATTTAGAGAAGGCTGTAATCTATAATTGACATTCACAACAATATTTTTCTAACTAAAAACTAAATAAACTCAGGTTAACTATGTTTAGGCGTCGTTAAAAAAACTTGTAGTAATGATCAATAGCCAATATAATCAATATATATATATACAACTATACAAATAAACAACTAAAAACTATAAAGAACAATCAAGCGAGTACTATAAAAAGTTTGAAAATCTAAAACAAAAATATCTATGCTTTCCAAAGAGATTAATATTCGCGTCAAGTGGTGTATTTGAAAAGTGTATGTTGACATGCACACTATACTTGTCAACGTGATATTTGATTCTCCAAAGAGTGCAACACAAGACGTCCTTTCATATCGAGAATGCAACTTCAGATATGGAAGCATATTACACTAAAATGAATGTAAGGGATGTGTGAGTTACCTGTGAGCCCTTAGTCCTTCCCATTTCGCACACTGTCAATCTGAATGAATCAAAATGAGTAATCCAATAGTGGTTTTAGTAAGTTCAGGTACTTCCAAACTTCGGGTTCAGTATTCAATTAACTAAATAAAAACTAGTTAAAATTCCTGCTCTGCCTCGTTAACTTTTGCCAGTAAGTATTCAAAAGGTATTTGGCTTGAGGTATCTAGGTATATACACTGCCGTGGTGGACCATTGAATTATCAAATAGTTGTGCTAATGAATGAATCAATGCATCTTAATTATAAAAACCTCCACTGTGTTTCTTCACCTATCATTGAGGTAGGTTGAGTATTGAGCTATTAGCCACAGACAAACTGTTATTTATAATAAATACGTAAAGATATTATTTGAGGAATCAGCAACCCAGAACAAGTTTTACAGATTTCTTAATTTTGAGCATGGCGTATTATATTACACATTGAACTTAATTCGATTATCCAATAATTTGATTTGCTATTGGTGGACTGTTATGTGTTGACAAAATGTGTAAATATCAGCTGCCTACGCTTTATTTATAATGATATGGTTACACTGGAAGGATTAGGGGGAACTCGGTGCTGTATTGGACAGAATGCTCCTTTCGACTCATAAGTTTACTAAATAGTAAACGGTTCATTCATAGTGTCCTCACTCAAATATGGGGGGAGATATGTTGATCAATGAGCACTGCACGTGAAGGCATTTATATATGTTATAACCAGCTGGTGCGAAATTAATTAAACAAAATGCAGTGCATATTATGCAACATTGAGAGGACTGCTTGCTAGCTACTATATTAGGTATATAATGAAACATTTTAATTAATTCAAAAGTATTAAATTTCACTTATTTTGATGCAGAAAAAAGATCAATACTATTATTCAACTTTTACGAGTCTTTAGTTGGTTAACTTATTTATACTCAAAGTTTATCACCAAGAACAATTTCGTGAGATCAATATTTATTGAAGGAAAAAGAAATATCATGTGTGACGTTTTTTGTTGTTGATAACTTGAATTTGAAATATGTCAACCATAGAGATATCAAATAATTTAATACAGACAACTTGAATTTGCTACCTGTGCAATTATGCATATTCAGAAAAACTTATTTCGTAGTATATACCAGAAGAATTTATAAAATATACATATAACTTCATATGTAATAGTAACAAGTACAGATATTACTGTCATATTTATAGAATCCCAAAAAAACAGATAACGAGGGAGATTTTATATTTACAACTAAATTATTCAACTCCAAAATTAATGCATTTGAAATAAAAATAGAAAATACACTGTTCAAAACTCGATTATCTTAGGTAAGTCTGTTTTTGTTCAAAACATTATTGAAGTTATTTGAAAAAGAATTATTTGTATAAAATATTTTAAATGATTCAAAGTTTGAATAAATATAATTGTGATCAGTTTTGAAAAGTAAATGAGATATATAATAATTTGTAAGCGAAAATTATCAATTAATACAATAAATCAGCATTTTAAAATGTAATCAATGTAACTAAAAACAAAAAGAAAACATTTAGAAAAAGTTGAATACAGAAAAATGTATTATTATTTCTTACCAATCCAAATCGGTGACCATTTCCAGATTCCAAGCTTGTTTGTTGTTGCTCACTGCATTCCGCCTGAATCTCACCATCACCTCCAGATTGAATAAAGCCAATTCCAGGGCCCTCAGGACCTCCCTGTCCACCATAGCCACTTTGATCAGCGAAACCATATCCTCCCCCTTGTCCATAACCACCTCCTTGTCCATAGCCACTACCATCACCATAACCTCCTCCTTGTCCATAACCTCCTCCTTGACCATAGCCACCTCCTTGACCATAGCCACCTCCTTGTTCATAGCCACCTCCTTGTCCATAACCTCCTCCTTGTCCATAACCACCTCCTTGTCCATAGTTCCCGCCACCATAACCACCACCACCACCTCCATAATAATCCGACATAATTTAAAACTGAAAAGTTAGAGTAGTTAAAATAACTTAAAATTGAGGTAAAGTTTTGTAATTAATAATAATATTCTTTCACACTTTTTGTTTTTTCTTTAAATTTTTAAATTTTTCTTTAAATTTGCAAAAACTCACCTACTGGAAATTTATGGAGACTAAATTATTATTTTTATTGAATTAATTTTTACTAAACTCTTTTAAAAACAAATATTTATTTTGTTTTGGTATGACTTAATAATGAAGTTAGAATTGTTTCAATGAATCTTTAGTTTTAAAAATATAAAAAAAGCAGTATATAAAGTACATATTACACTTTACAAAAATTAGTTAACATTTACAATCAGCTTTATTAAAAATAGGATTAAATCAAAGTATTCAAAAAGATTTTTAAAATGTATAATATAATAATTATCATTATTATTTATTATCTGATTTTTATTATATAGATATTAATATTCATTGTAGGTTAATGAATTAAATTATAATTATTTAAAAAAACAATAAAATTATTCAATCCATTGATCAATAAATTAATAATAAATATTCTACAGATGTTGTTATCTAATCTATTCAAATAATCTTAGATTATAAATATAAGATGTTAACAGGCAGGCACACAATAATATGTTAAAAAATATTTAGAATTCAATGATTCAATGATTAATATAATTTTTTGCAATTGTGTAAATTTTTCTTTTAAAAATGATTATTTTATATGTTTTAACATCCTATATTTTTACATCTATATTGAAAGCTCAAAAAGTTCCATTTGAACACTAACACACTCTACTATATTAGATATAAGTAAACCAGCTTTTCAAAATTTATAATTTAGGAATAACAATTTTACACTTTTTATACCTTAAAATTTTTTTAATTTGTAATATTATATAAATAACATGTAGACCAAAATGGGAAACAGTTATTTTGTTAGTATATTGAACATAAATAACAGAGATTTGTTACAGGTGGGTCCAGGTAGGCCCCAATGTTCTCAACTTTTTTATAATAAATGTCTTTTTTAAATATTAGGAATTGATTAAAATGACTGTTTAAGTTAAGATGGGCCCTTATGTATATAAAAGGGCTACCTATGAGAAAACCTAAACTGACACCTTTTTGATATAGGCAAATATTTATATTTCACTCAATCATCTCTGGATAATTATGTACATATGGACCTTTCTTAATGAAAGGAAAGGCTATATATACCTATAAAATGGGCCCTTAAGAAGCACCCCTTCTTGAATTATATATATTTTCTGAAGTATGTAAATAAAACCCTTTTTATATATAGATATTTGCTGTTGTTAAAAAGGCACTTTAAACTAATAAAATGACATTCTTGTAAGCAAAAATAATATAGTGTAAGAAATACCCCTTCTTTATATATATATATAGACCTCTGCTGTTATTAATAGAAACCTTAGTTTATAAATATAATATTATAAAATGAGCTATATAAATATACAATAAATTATATAGGTATATAAATATCTACATAAATAAAGGATTCCTTCATATACTTATGCAACAGTCACCTAGCAAGTAAGAATAATATATTAAAAGAAGTACTTTTTCTTTGATTATATATAGACCCTTCATGATGTTGATAGCAATGTTTTACAAGTTTTAAATGAGTAATCAACCATATGTGGCAAGATTAAGGATATATACCTGAAAATATATTAATAATATATATGTTTTATTTCTTAATTAATAATAATATATTGTTTATAGTAATAATTCAAAAACCATATTTTAAATAAATAAAAAATAATATTCAGCATAAAAAAAATCATATTATTAATAAATTTTTATATAATAAACACTATAATTTAAATATAAAAAGTTAATAAAAAATTATAATGTAATATTATAGTTTTGTGAATAATAATTCAATTTATTTGGTATAGTACTCTAAGAGTGGAATTTAATATAATTCAACACATGCTAAACTAAAATTACAATATCTAATACTAGGATAATTTTAATGGGATTTATTGCCAAGATTTTGGGCATGCAGAGTTCAAATTTATATATTATATAAACAGATAGGAAAAAGAATGATGTCTAATAATATCACACAATTTGAAAATTCAAAAGAAATTTGTATTAATCGGTTTTATTTTATTCAAAATGTATATGGTATTTTATAAATTTTCATGGTGTTTAACAGAGCATTAATAGTTTCAAATAGTTTGGTACCAATATTTTTTTTTTAATTTTGCCATACATAAATTTTGTAAATAATTTTTGTACAGATTTTAATTTTTTAACAAACGAAAGGTTTTTTATTTTGATTGCCTCATAGACATTAAAAGCTTCGGCTGTTCCTGAACATTAACTATTTATTATTATAGAATTACCTGAAAAATTTCGATCTAAATTAACAAATTTTGCGGTATTTATATATTTAAATAATTTGAAAAAGTAAAACATATTTTACAAAAATATATAATTTTATAATTTTTATAAAATTTTATTATATTTTACGTTAAGTTTATTGACATTATTAACGTTAAAAATGTTTTAAATTTTAAATGTGACCATAAAACCAGAAAAAATTGTATTATAGAGTATATTTTATAGTTCATGAGTCTAAACAGTGCTTAATTAAGTGGCTGTTTTTAAATTACGTCATGCTCGAGGGGGGGAGGGGAAGGGGATTTTAATCTAAATATAATGTCACATTTACCTTATTTTTGATTTTGATATTGAAATTAGGTATAAATGAAAACAATGTTAATATAAATATTCTATTTTATACAGGTAAATAAAATATTATGGTGTGAAAAGTATTAATAATTGTGGCTGTTGTGAAATGACGTCACACTATTTAGAGACTTTTTGAAGCCCGCTCCCCCCTTGTAACACTTTGTCACAAAATAATACATATCCTCCAAAATGACGTCACATATAATGGTAACCTCCAATAATTCGAAAATAAATTTATATCAATGATTTTGTTGAAATGAAAAGTAAAAGTCATACAATAATTAGTTTAACTCTTTCCCTATATTAATAAAATTTATGGAATTTATATTTTATCTGTAGTTTACTATTTCTTATTGCACTTAAAAAACATGCGCACAAATAAGGAAAATGTGACGTCACATTTTTCACGAACCGCCCTCCTCCCTTCAAGTGTGATGTCATTTCAGAACAGCTTCTAATATAGATAAATTTATAGTATTAAGAGATGAAAAAAGTAAACTATAAAAACATATAATAGTATTTTATTTTCGAACAGAGAGAGGGGGGTAACCAAAATGTGACGTTCTTTTAAAGGTGGTCTCTATATTTGTAGCAAAGTGCGACAAACGGGGAATCGAGGGGGATCAAAAAGCCTCTTAAAATGGCGTTTTTTATTATAATTTGTGAAAGTAAAACTGGAGTTATATAATAATTTTATGTTGTCAGCGTATACACATTTGGCAATTTTTCATGATACTTGCGTTTTATTATGCGAATTTCATTGGTTGAAGCGATATGATGTTTCGTGTGTTTTTTGAAAATTGGCAATTACCTACTTGTTTCCTTTAAAATATGGGCTCATCAGCTGAGCTAAAGTTGGGCCTGCAGACCCCCTCGAAGCCCCCCCCCCCCTTTCCCTAGATCCACCCCTTTAAGAAGTACAATTAAAGTATGTAGTCCTGTTAAATAGCTTAAATGATAAAATATTCAAAATGATCATTTTTCCTTTCAATAGTACCTCCTAATGTATTGAATATAAAAGCATAAGTAATATATAAATATTTATAAACTACTTTTGTATTACTTTCGAAAATTAGTATTTTTCTGAGACATTTGGAGTACTAATTTTGCGAGTGTCCACTTATTCTTTTCCGTTGGAAGTTATGAGATGGTGGTGTCATAATTATAACGTCTGTAGGATGATATATATGAGGAAAATAATCAGGGCACAATCATTAACGGAATAGCGGAATTATTCGAAATTAATGAATTTTTTTGGTATCACTGGTTGAAAAACTTTTGAAATAGTCGAAAAAATAATAATGATCTTTCCTATTATATGTAAACTATAGTATTATAATATTTTCTACCTTTAGCAATTTACCACAAATAGCACAAATGCTAATATCACTCCTTAATCCATCTTTCATCACAAATAATATTATTTTATACAATTATTTGCTAAATAAAACTCGAAATGTTTAAAATGTGAATAGTAAAAGAATGGTTTTTGTGAAAAATTAATACACAGATAAAAACCAATGTAAAATAATCATTAAATAATTTTAATTAATATAATTATATTAAGAGTCCGACGATCGTGGCGCTTACTCAATTTACAAAACTTGCTAAACTTTTACCAAATATTGTAAAATTCTATTAACTTAGAAATTATTTAGAATGGGCATATAAAGTTATATCCTTATTTTTTCGAGTAAAAGCAGAATTAATGAACTATTTAATATTTTAAACAGGATTAATCAATTAAAAAAAATTCTGGTTTTAACTGGAATGAATTTTTATTTTTGCGATGAACAGAAATAATTCAATTGTAATGCGTCAAACATTTACTTAATAATTATATGTTTAGTTTTCTATAGCTAATTAGAATATTTTATATATTAAAAATATCAATTTTAGTAACGTAATTTTTTGGAATATTTTGAAAATTTACTCTTGTTACATTTGTTATAAAATAAAAAAAATTGTTATATAACATTTCAGGAATTTCTTAAAAGTAGGAACAAAATAGTTTGGATATATGAAAATAATTTAAATTTTAAGAATTTTCAGTTTTGCATTCTTATTCTATGTAATGAAAAAGTAATAATTCTAGCGATATTAATGTTTTTTATTAATCTTAACATACAATATACACAATATATATATATTTGTATAATATTTCCCATAAAAAATATATAAATATCATTACGTGATTGATAATTGATTCTGTTAATACTGTTTTTATACAAAATTGAAAAGGACCAATTGATTGATATAAATAGCGTTTGTACATGAAAGTGGATCTAACAAACAAGTACTATTCTTTTATGAAATAAATTTACTCCACAAGATAAATTCTTAATATATATAATACAATATATTTGAAGTAATTTATATGTAAAAAAAATTAAAAAAATTGTACGGTTTTCTTGATTTGAAAGATTACATAATGAACGTTTCTTATATGAATAAGTTGGAAATTGGACACAAGTTACAAATTAAACAAATTAAACATAAACAAATTAAAAATTAATGTGGGCAGTAATTATTATTTGATTGAAACTTTGGCAGATTCAATATAAATGTCTCCTATTCAAGTAGAAATGTGGGGTCCTACATGTAAACACATACTATGCTTTTTTATTTTGCCTGAATTATTTAAAATATTGTTTGAAGGTCCTTGAAGGTCCTACAGGTACAACTTATATGAACAACATAATCCGAACCTTGTATCTGTAATTGTTTATTTTTATATTATTTTCAAGTACATACTTCTAAATAATTTAACATTCTTTAAATTAAGGACTGGACCGTATATTGAAAAAAAAATTATGAAACACACAAGGAATGTTGAATTAAGAGAATTGTGTAACATTCAAATAGAACAATTAGTAATATATACATTTTCCTTTACAAATACATTGACATAATTATGCTTTCTGTCGATATAGTAAGTATTTTGGCACGTGTTGAATGATTAGATATCTGAGGTCAACATTCACAAAATATAATGTCAGAAAACACGACTTCGTTTCTTTCAATTTTCACACAGTCAGAAATTGTACTATTGATTGGGAAGAATTCAGGTATTAATCTGTAATCTTGTTGTAGAATAATTTAATATTAATGAAATTCAGTTGTAGTTGTTTTTGAATATTAAAAATTTACAAAAATTTTAAAGCTGAATGAAAAATTTTTGGACACACACAGAGTTTCTGATATCTTTATTAATATGTTTAATTTTACATTGACATGCTCCGAACTTTTCATTGTTTAACTATTTTATAGAATAATCACAATAAATGCAAAAGGAAGGCATTTCGACAGACTCAACTATGTACATAAACGGTGAGAAGTGGGGAGATATTTGACTAACATTCGCAGTTGCTTTACAAATGGATATGCATACAACTTTTGGACACTTTACGAGATCTAGATCAACATGGCAGCTTCCTTCAGACCAGACCAATCGCTACTCCTGGAGCAAATCACCTAAGTAATGGAGTCTGTTCCAGCTGGAATGTGGTTGATTGTCGACTCCAACAGGGAGGGATAAAAGAGCCAAGAGTTGGGTAGGGTGTCATGCATTACCGGCTGACAAGATGGCGTCTCTGGTGGACTCCACTGACCAGAAAGACACACGGCATGCTTGGGCCCCACCAGTCGCTGGTCCCCCAGGCACTCGTACTCGAGAATGTCGTTGTGCCGGGGGTGGTTCTGCGGACTGTCGAAGGGCCACTTGCCCCTCACACCGATTAGATACATCATTCCGTTGGAGGGGGCTGGAGGACGATTGCACTTGACTAGGGGGGAGGGGGAGGGGATGAATGAGGAAAGGTCATCCACTTCATCTGGGTGATACATCTCAAATTCAACTCACTCATAACACAGGTGGGCAGGGGATCCACCCAGTCCCCAAATCGACACCGTATCTCGGCTTGGTGCGGTCGGGAGATATTCATGGAGTAGCCGGAGTAGCAGATGTAGCGAGCTACTGAATTGTGCTTCTTGGAGTAGAACCGAACAAGGGCGTTGGATATAGAGGGCGGCCTTTTAGCGCAAGGAGCTGAATGCAAAAGGGGTCAAGTTTTGTCTAATTTGTTTAATTAAAAACGAATAAGTCTCACTTATAAAACGCACATTTTACATTCAGTAATTACTTATGTAACCCTTTGACCAAAAACATCTTTTCTTTGTGAGTCACATTCGATTGGAACAATTAATAATATCTAAAGCGGTTTGTCAGTAACAATTACCCCTTCTGCAATCAGACAAGAGGGTGAACGCCTAAATGACATTTAATGACATATTGACCAAGTTCCAATACCGGCAACTGTTACCAATATGATGTTGCAGCATTGATATCTTGCATACTTTACAGAAGTAAATCAAATATCGGAAAATGCCAAGTGCTATAAATATCGCCATTTCCATGTTAAAATGCTGTGACCATTGCGTGTGCTAATGGAATATCATTTAATAAGCAGTTAAGATTGTAAAAATTATTTCATTTTATGGTTGATCAATGTGGAACGTTCAAGTCGAATTGTTCCACAAAGTGGCTGATTTATGTGTCAATATTTTTTCATATGAATACAAACGTAAAACACTTTTATGAGGTCAAGTATTTATTATATAGGGAGAATTTTACACTTTTAATGGAATCATCGGTAATGTACAAAAATGCATTTAATTATAGTATCTATAAAACGTCCATAATACATTCTAGGTCAGTTGATAGAAGAGTGGTTAAACCTCCATTATCGCCGAATTACAGCACATTTAATGTGCATGTTGCAATGCACTTTTGGGTGGCTACAGAATTTCAGGAAATATGCAAGAATCAAGTTTATATTATACGAGACACACACATATCCTATAATTATTTAGATTCAAATATGAATAAATATTTGTTTTTGCAAGATTGTGATTAATATTGTACAGTCAATAATAATACGTCAAGAGATAAAAAATTAAGATCTACAATTGTTATATAAACTCAAACAAGCAAATTCGCAATTAAACAATATTAATCACACAATTTAGCCCTTCTCACCAGGTATGCATTTAGGTAGATGCGTCCAGGATCCATTTTGACAGCGAGGAAGCACATTATTCTCCAGCTGATAGCCGCGGGAACAGTTAACATTGAGCGTAAGAGCGTGGCGGACCATCTGACTTGGCGTTCCAAGAGCTGCCGAAGACTGGCTTCCTGTGTTGACCTGGACCTCGCCGTACATGACAGTGATCAGGTGACAGTGACGCAAGCATTGAGGGGCCGGATGAGGAACCCACATCGACTGACCGTTGAACTCCCCGCAGGAGAGTTTAGTGGACTCCCCCGAGGCTGTGGAGTCTGGGCGGCAGCTGTGTGTGGATTGTGGAAAGTGGGCAATGTTTAAGGGGTTCAATTATTAATTAAAAAGTGTTATGTCAGAAAACAGTCTTTGTTAAATTAGGCAAAAGTGTGTGAATATTGTAGGACACTTAAAGGTAAAGTCAGAAAAAGATTTCTATTAAAACAAACCATCTGGAGATCCAATAAAGACTTACAGAACCATGTTTTCAACTTGTCGACTAGGAATTGACATTTCACAAGAAATGATACCGTTCAGAAATGCCCCCGTGTATATCCTGCCCCTTTACAAGGTCTATAAATTGCAATATCTCGGCCCCTGTTATAAATTGGCTTTCTTGCCCTTTTTGTGATGACCACTTACAAAGGCTTGTAGGGAGCTGAGAGTCTGAAGGACATTGGCATATTATACGATCGCTTCAGTTTCTCAATGGGTGAACCACCAGACATGCCTTGATATTGGCAGGTGGCATATATAGGTCATATTTACATGGTAGTTAGCCATTGATGGATGCCTGGCTTTAACAGACCTGAAAATGTCAGTTTCATAACTGTCATCTTGTGCTGCAGATTGGCAGATAATTCTGTCGTCTCTGAAGCTAGTTATAATATATTTAAGAAAATTCCGCTATGTCTAATGTCTGTTTATGTAAATGGTAACTTGTCTATTTTAATGAATGAAGATAATTTAGAAAATAATTGATTTCCAAATTTAGAAAATTTAGCAAATTTTTAATATTTTAAAGGATCAAACAATTTTGAACACCCACATGAACATTATGTATTCATCTATGAACCTTTATGTTTACATCTTTAATATTTCCATATAATCATTTCTATTAAAACGTGAGAATCAAATATTCTGGGAATTGAACGTCTTATTTTAAGTACATTTATATATTTTCATATAAGTCTCCTAATCTTATAACTGTGTTTCTGTGGTGTTTATATGACGATACTGTTATCTCAATCTTATAACTGTGTTTCTGTGGTGTTTATATGACGATACTGTTATCTCAATCTTATAACTGTGTTTCTGTGGTGTTTATACGACGATACTGTTGTCTCAATCTTATAACTGTGTTTCTGTG
>JAUZNC010035570.1:0-19197 GCA_034780395.1 Vannuccia rotundouncinata
GCTCAAAGAGTTTACTCGTCTCATTGCACTTGGCATGGATAAAGATGTCCCCTCCTAAATGTGAAGAAGGTGGACAGGAAAACACCCAAATATTACAAAATGGAACATTGCAAATTTTATAAAAACCTATCTTAATTTGTTATTTTAAGGAAGCAATTTTATATAATTTGGATTACTATAAAATGTTAGGACAAATTTATTTGATCACTTTAATTTTTGAAAACAGAAACGTTTGGTGTTTGTAAGTGAAAATAATTATTTGTCAGTTAAAGAATTCTATAGGTAAAATATAATATTTACAAACTCTAAAAATTTAACCATTACAAGTTATTTATAGATTTTATAAACTCATATTATTGATAGTGTTAATATCTAGCACATCCTTTTGCACATCTGTAAGTCATATTTGTCAAACTGTCATTTCATGTTTATCCTTTGTCTACCGACATTCATATTGAAGAAACAGGAAAAGCAAAAAAAAATGTATCTGGAACAATTCCAATTAATTGTGTTGAAGATTTTCAATATGAATATATTTTGAGTGTATCTTTCTTTGTAAATAGACTACTGATCATAAATATCCTAACTGTTGACCACAGTTCCATTATGCAATGGGATTAGAGGATTTTCATTTTGTCCAAAATACTATATTAACTTGATGAACACAACGTTTATCTGCATATAATCTTGCTCTTAATGACTATTTTGAGTTTAATTATATTTGTTAAATTTGTTGCAGTTGAAATAAAAGATTTCAAATTCTGGGGTATTTTGGTGTTATTTGTCCACAATAACTTGTTGACTTAATAAAGTTTTCTTAATATATGTCAGTGACAAAATCAACTCTTTTGAGAATTATGATATGTATATTAATAGGAAATCATAATATAAACATTGCAGTATAAATATCTTATTATTCAATTGTTTAAAAGTTTGATATATATGGCATATTACATTTTTGGAATGATTTATTATCAAATTAGTCTGTTAGAGTATATAATGTAGGTATATTATATATAACATATATGCATTTAAAAAATGTCAATATATTCCTATATATAGTAAGAAAAGTTACAGTAATGTATATAATTGAGCATACTGATTGTCATAATAATCATATCATTTAAAATTATATATAAATATATATTAGTTTTTCAAATAAAATTTTTTAATCATTATTTGAAAATATTTTTAAATATGTAATTTATTATAATAAACTAAAATTATATGAAAAATTATTTTTATAAATATCAAAAAAAAGGTAATTATTTAGTATATGTTACTTATAGTGTAGAAATTATTTCATTTTTAAATCAATAACTATGAATAACTCATCAATAATAAATTTTTTATTAACCTAGATAAAAAACACAATAATAAAAACCTTACATTATAGATATTGAAAATGAGTTAACCAAACTTGTTTGCACCAACTCTCTAGTGTCACAGAAATTCATAAATTTATGATTCAAACAACACATTGCTGGTGCCATGCTGATTACAGTATCCATATGTTTTCAATGAGCTGAGTATGGACAGTTTTATTATCAGGGCTAACAAAATATTGTGCATGTAGATGCCATCATTGATGTTTTTGATCTTGGCATAGGCTGCCCAGCCATCCAAAATAATTGTAGCTCCATGGAGGAATCCATTCATGGATTATTGTAAGTAGGATGTCCCGGTACCAGTCAGGAACTTCCACAAGACAGCACAGGCCTCAGTGAAATTCAATGGCTCCACAGACCCTCAGTGATGCTTCCAGTGGAAGTACTTGCTTTCATCTCCATGATGATAGGATCCCCATTTTTGTGAAAGCCTCCAAGCTGGTGGGGATTATCTTTTAAATATGGGTTGCAAATATATTTTGTATAAAATTGCACCAGTCAATCAATCATATAATGGTGGGATACATCTGTCTCCTGAATCATTTTAGTTTGAGTATAGTCATTGCAACACATATAAATTATTACCACAATTAACTGTGGTGATAAATGGCTACAGACCATGATAAAAAGATACTTTTTAGATGAAAGAAACAAAACTTTGTTATTCCCCCACCAATACCTTGAGAATAATGGTTGAGAGTATATGGATCATTGCAGTGAGGATAGTTAAAATTATTTATAATAAGATATTGCTGAGCAAGCAACTGAAGAACAGAGAAGTTATTGACTGAATATAGCAGAATTTAGAAAAAAAAAATGAATAGAGTCCTTTGCAATGATGATAAAAACATTATTTACAATATTGGTATGTGTGCAGGCAGATTGAAATATTTAAAAAATCTGATAGAAACAAATAAATTTAATTTTTAACATTTTTAATACTTAGTAATGTGATGTAATGTTTTTCAGTTTTTTTATTTATGTTAATAACTTTTTTCTATATAAATTATTATAAAGATATTTTGCATGAAGAGCATAATTTCAAATATAAACAGATAGGAATTATGACAAATCTTTGGTATGCAATTGCCATAGAAAAATTACTCCTTAACATATATAAATAAAAGTCATATTAACAGTTAATTACTAATAAATTTTGATTAATTTAAAAATGTATAATTCTATATTACTAATAAATTATATTTAAAACATGTAAGAGCATAATAACTTTAAAATGATTAAACATTCATATTAAAAGTTGTCTGACAAAATGAAACATATAATGAAGACATTCACAATTAGAGTCATACTTTAGAACCAAAAAGACAATTAAGATTTATTAAAATTAGAATAATTTTAATCAGTGGGTATAATTAAATTAAGACCATAGACATAGAAAAACATTATAAATTTTAGATATATAATGTCTATGATTAAGATAGAATAATAAGATACTTATAACTTAAAAATGTTTTAACAATATATTAATATAATCAAACTTGACTTAATGTAACCTTGTGATGTTAGAAATTGATAAGGCTTTAATAGATTATCTTAAAGATATGTAAAATTTATTTAAGCATTAACCTTTTACCGACGGTATGTTAAATTTCAGATTTTCAAAAACTTGTTATCTGCATTTCTATTCGCTGAAAATTTCAAAAGTTTTTGTGATGTTGATAGTTTTGGGAATTCCAAGTTGACGGAAAACCCCTACACCTTTACAGCCTAATTTAAAATTATATACAATATGTGGGCGTTCACACACCGGATGAATAATTAAATATTGAGAAATTCATATGATTTCATTGTTCTTTGTATTTATAATAATAATTGTGAATTTTTTAAGCTTCTGTTATTATTATTAAATGTTGATACATCCCGTCGGGAAAAGGTTAAGAGTCTTATATTGAGCCTAAGTTAGCATTGTTTTAAGGTAACATTGCTCTTCTTGCCAGACACCAAGAGTTTTCACTAGTCTCTTTTATTACCTGGGAGCTCAAAAGATTTTGGGTTAAAACATGTCAATGTGTAATAGGGCTAAATCATGGGCTGAGTGTGTGCTTACTTGGATGGTTAGATGGGTGAGAGATGCTTAAACAAGTGCTGTTGCTAGGGAAAATTTTGTAGTAAATATCATGGATTTGTTTGACTGTAAAAGGATTTAAAATCTTGGAGATGATGTTTCTTGGAGAAAAAGAGAGTATAAAATAGATAAAAAATATAATAAAAGAGAGAATTGCCTCTTGAAATGAAAATTGTTTTAGATTCAGCTTTGAGCCCATGACAATTAAGAGCCCAACTTTCAAATGAACTAGCATAATAATAGAAAAATACAGATAAAAAACTTACAGAGGAGCATTAAATTAAGAGTCATGGACAATATACTAAACTTATAACAAATTTTTTAAACAGAAATTAAGCCACTGACTTGTCACCACTTACGATTGATAATGTTATCAAATAAATTCAAATTTGTGATGCTTACAAAAACTTTATTAATTAATGCATTCAAACACTATATTGTATATTGTAGCACATGAGTAAATATCTTTATCTGACACATGCGCAATCGAACAAACATAATACCTGGGAATAAGTATCCAAAAGAAGCAACATGAAGAGAAATTATTAATTGTTTAGACAATTTTTATTAATCGATGAAGAGAAATATTTAGCAATGGTTCAGTTTCCTTATTCGTCTTTTTTGAAATGTACATATAATTATGTCTCCAGATTTAGAGCATAAAATGTATGTTTACAACCTACAGCAAAGGATACAAAACGCAGTCGTGAAAAAGAGAAACGATAACATCAAGTGTTTCCATCAGAGTAACCGACACAGTCTTTACCAAGTCTTCCGTCTACTCCATCTTGATTACAGTCGCAAACTCTTCCTATAAAAATAATTGAAGCATTTCCGAAGTATTGTAGAACCAATACTTGCATACTACTTTAATTTTTAATTCTTCATAGTGTCAAGTTGGATAGATATAGACAAATTTCTGAGGATGATGGACACTTAATGACATATTCAAACTTAACCCTACATCCATACCGGGCTATTTAACGCAGCCAGGTACCGCGGGGGCTGATTCCCCCCCCCCCCTATTGAAATCTACTTTAGCAGTTACTATAGTAATGAAAATTAGCACCTAGTTAAATCAATATGATATACAGATGACTTTTCAAAAAAAATAAAAAAATTACAGCTATTTTAAATTTTAAAGTATATTAGAAAAATTAAAAAAAATTGTTTTTAATATTAATCGAAATAATTTACTTTATTTTTTAATTTTATATTAAATACTATATTACTATAATAATTTCAATATTAAAGAGTGTTTTGGTGATTAATTGTGTCTTAGCAATGAAATATAATTCACAAATAGCCATCCCTCAGAGTATAATATGTAATCGATTTCGCTTATACTTGATTAAAAGAAACTCCATGGGTATATGGATGATTTTTTTGCGCTAAAAGTATTTAAACTTCATTTTAGGAAAAGTCACGAGAGCTTATACTGTACTCAAATTGTTCAATAAAAAATGACAGCGAAAATAGAAGAGGGGGGCTGATTCACCACCCCCCCCCCGGTATTGATAGGGTTAACAGACTTGATTCCATATACGGTAGATGGACGAATAAAAACTTTACCGCCTATTGAAATGGCTAAATTCCTCAAAATTATCAAGAAAAACAATATTCTAACACAGCTATTTAGAAGTGACCAGAAATTACGATTAGTTAAAAACAAATTGCACTACCAGAGTCGACAATTGAAAGACAAATGACACCTTTTGAGCCGCCAGAAGTTCAATCAACTTCAGACTATGATTTATCGAGATCATTAATTGCTTCTGACAGGATGCTCGTATGTCGAATTCTTATAATTAAAAAACTTAAAATTAAAGCAAAAGAATGAACTTATTTATTCAAATAAACTACGGAGTTATGAGGGTTTTTAAGTCAAAGTATTTTTTTATAAAACAATTAATTGATTTCTTACTTTAAAATTAGTAGTCAGTACCTATGGACAATTTTCTCAAATTTAAGCAATAAGTTTGGATTTTATGTTCAAATTCTTGAAAAAGTGTGTTTTTGATAGGAATTCCTCTCAAAAATGAATTTAATGTGTGGGAGGTTTTTAATAAAAATATTCTTTCCACTAAATAACGACAGCTAATGTTAATACAGTTTATTCATATAGTTAACGCATGACATTTCAGGCTATTTCTTTATTTTTTCATTAATAAAAATCCTTAAAAAATACATAAAAACATACATTTGTAAAATTTATAAAATCTTCCCTTCTAAGTTTTCAATTGATATTCATTTTTTTCCAACATGAAATTTCATGTTTTATAATCTAACTTATTTACTATAAGTGATCATATTCAAGCAATCAATTTATATCCATTATGAATAATATATATAAAAGGTAAAAAGTATTAAAATATAGCAAATAGTATATACATTCTAGCCTATAATCACTTTCGATACCTAACGCATTCCAATACCATTCCATTAGTTCGAGGAATAGCCGGGTCAAAATAACCACGGAAATTATTTCAGGAATTGTTCCCAGAAATCGAAAAAATTCAGTAGAAGTAGTGTTCTTTGTCTTACTATTAATAGACTTATAATAGGAATAGATAGGATATATAATATGGTGATGTTTTCTCTTTTTCACTGGATTCTTCGCACTTGAAATAGATAATTGTGCTACTGATTTTACAAAATTTCAAATGATCGTTACCAATATCACTGAATTGGGGAAATCAATTGGGTCGGAAAATCTTAGTTATTTTCCTTAATTAATACTTTCTCAAAGAATGTAATAGAAAGCAATCATGAATCTCTTACGAATGACGTATTTCATCTATTCACTGATAAATTTGAAAGATGGATTGATAATCGTGGAGGTTTGGTGAGTTAAAGATATGACATTCTAATTAAATAAATTAATTCAATGCAATTTTTATAAGGAATAATGCTTATCGAATTCGACACTTTTAATTTTTTATTTCAGGATGATATATAAACATTCATTTTTCAAACGGATCCTTTACGGGTATAATGAAAACTAACCTTTTAATTTTTACTGGAGCTGCTATATTTATGTTTGGGTTCTTTTCTCTAAGATAATCCATTGTTTTATTCATTAACCAATATTTTTATATACCTACCATACTGACTCATATTTATTGCTTGTCTGCATACTATTATTGGAAAGTTTTTAGATTAAATGCTTTTATAATACATGTATTACAATATTTGAGCACTAAATAAATAAATTTAAATAAATAAATAAATAGTTTAATTAAAACAAATATAAAAAATTATTTAATTTAGCATGTATTTTATTTAATGTTTAATGTCACATTACATTGCATATTTTTTATCCGGTCTACATATTACATTTTGGGTTAGCTGCATCAGATTTTTTGGATCAGCATTTTTTATATTTTTATTGGACGTATGTTGTGGAATTTTTCACAACTATAAACTATTATATTACTTTATATTGTTTAGGATTAATTTATTATGTTTTGTAAATTTTGTAATCAAATACCAAGAGTGTACTGTAAAAAGGTAAAGCTTTAATAATTATGGCATATGTAATTTGCGTTTGTATGTACAAATTAATATTATTAGGTATTTAATAGGTTAAAAGTGAAAACCATTCAACCAACCTATTTAATTTTAATTATTGATATATTATGCTACTATTTAAGTAACATTCACCAAACATATTTAAATATACTTTTACAAATTGGTTTACAATATTTGTCCAGTTGAAACTAGATTTCAAAATATTGCCTCAATAATTTATTTTTTTCAATTGCTTTTGTAAAACCTTGCATTGCATATCTTTGGTAAGATAAGGACATTAGAAATTTATAAAATGTTTATGAGGTATAATTATTTGTGTTATGATCCTTATATAAGTTCCCTAAGTGTTTGAAATTGTATTGTTATATCATATATACTTGTATTATACTTCAAATGTTGAGCACATTTAGAAAACCTGTCATATATTGTCCATAACAATAAATTGTGAGGCTCAAAAATGTACTTAATGTGATCATAAACAATTACATGTTGACATGTTGAATGTATTTTCTATACAATCCGTTATTAATACTTTGTCATACTTATATAAAAATTGTTATTTATTATATGCATTATTATTGAACTTACTAGGAAATAATACAAATACTGACTTTTCATTACCCTTGTTTTGGAGTATATTATTGTTATAAGAATTATTGATAAAGACTTTTAGGTAATATATTACATTGTATTATTTTTGAAAGATTTTAAACAGACCAAGCCTTCAACAAAAGCGGATGTTTGCAGTTAACCATTGCATCAAAGAAAAAAACTGATCATTTATGGTATCCTGGAAAGAGGGATCATGCATTGTGCTCTAAGCATTTTGAGGATGTCTTGTTTTTTGAAAATAAAAAACAAAAACAAAGAAGGCTTCATCGGAACTCAGTTCATTCTAGATTTGACTATGAGAAGGTTATTTTAGTCATATTTATTTTTTTAGTAATAGAAAAAATTGATTAGTGAATTTTCAGGTCAACATTTTGGAAATTTTCTCAAATATCTTTTTACTGTAATATCAATAATTAATCTTTGTTTGAACTTTTATTTACTCTATGATAGTTAACTGAAAACGTCTTTATATATATTAGGACATTGTAATGGGGTGTCTTTGTTAATTCATTTGTTACTCTTTCCGGTGACTCAATGCCTACACAGTCAACAACATGTTCTTCATCAAAATCGTTACCTGCTTCCTCATATACAGCTATCTCATTCTCCTGCTCCCACTGCATATGACCCATGTCCATCACCACAGATGGACCCCATGTACGCCTATACTGTTGCTTGGTCCCTGCCTGTATTGCATAAGATATCGAACTCATTACATTAAAAAAATGTTCATTAATAAATGCTTTTTTTCTGAATACTGAATACTTTTCCTGAAGTGCCTTTTCACTTTTCGGGTGCCTGTTAGGAACATCTTTTCTAGCTGTTGAAATGTCTCGTCTCACGAAGCTGGACAAGTTATAGGGGAGAGAAACCGTTCAGCTCATCATGATAATAATCAAGAATGTTGGCGATTTGGATTAACCAGCCAATACAGATTATTTTCCGTCTAATTTCGTCCAATTTACGCAATTTATTCTCAAATTTGTTACGATATTTAATTCCTTATTCAACAGCAAGGTGAAAAGACGTTCTTGGACAAAATTTGCCAGGTTCTAATTTAGATAACTTGCAGCTGAAGGTCAACAATAATGGATCGTGGGGAAGATGAAATTTCCAATTCACGTGTAATAAATTTTGTTTTGAAAGTTATATGTACCTATAGATAATACTTAATTATTACTTAACTTTTAAAACATTTTCTAACTAAAGTTTCTTATACATAAATTTATGAAACAGTTCTATTTTTATAAGCTTTTAAAAAATTTATAATAACGATATTTCGATTAAGGAAACATGGAAAAAATAGTTAATGACTAAACTATTGTTATATTTATAACTATATATTCTATAAAGACTTTCCGCTCCATGTAAAGAGAAGTTCATGTGCACTACTTTTATACTTTAACATTAAACTATTTCAAAACAAATAAAATGCCTATAATGGGAGGTTTTGGTTCGATACCAATTCTCGGCTTTCATAAATGTCTGGTGACAAATTAACTCAATATATCGGTATTATAGATATAAAAATTATATTGTGCTAAAAAAGAATTTACTATTTTTTTAATCTAATTCTTTTTTAGTCTAATCGATATGGGGGGTTAATTAAAAAGCATCTCCCGGGTTGCTATTACTGCTGTTGTCCGTGTTATTATTTGCTATTATTAATCAATTTGCGATATTTTTGTTAAAAAGATTTAGATTTCTTGCAATTACCTACTAGATATAATATTATAATTTTATTTTCTTAATAATACTGTCATATATATAGAATATATTTTTTAATAATGTCATGCAATCTTATTGTAATTTTGTAGATTATTAAAAAATCAAAAAAAATCGTAAAAAAGTGCGTATTTTTATGGTAAATTCGAATTAATATTGATGAATGCTGTATACTGTATGTATAGATTCTATGAAATTAAAATCATATTTCAATTAAAATTTCAATTTCAATTGAAAGATTAAAATTTAAACCATTTAAAAAAATTTGAATCTTAGTGTTTTTCAAATTGTGGAAATGGAGTTTTCTTGTAATAGAATGCATTTTTTATTGAATCTCTTCGCCGAAATGGTTTTAATGCAACCCAAATATATACCCAAATACATAAGTCCGTATCCTCAGTCGTAATTATTAAAAAATTGCATTGTATAACTTTATTCATTACAAATTACTTTATTTACAAATAGATTTGTAAATTACAATAAAGTTTAATGTAGGTAATTTTAGAAATTCCAAAGTTTATTTTAGGTAATTTTGGAAATTCCAAATAGATTTTGTAACTTCCAACTCTACTGTTCTGTATTTAAATCGACAGATTATTGCGCTAATTAACAGATTTCTTTCTTTATGGCTAATAAGTGGACTGTCGATCAGAGAATTTTGATAATAAAAGAGTGGTATGCGACAGAATCAACGAAAGCAGTAAGTGAAGCTTTTATTGCTAAATATCCTGAATCAAATTCTCCAACAAAGAATGGAATTTATAAACTTCGAACAAAATTTGAAACTACTGGCTCCGTTCATGACGCACCAAGGTCATGTCCACGGAAGTCCGTTTGCAACTACGATAATGCAAAATTGGTATCTCTATCATTTGTTCAGAGTCCGACAAAATCTCAAAGGAGAGCATCTTCTGAGTTATCCATTAGCCGATCTTCTCTACAGAGAATCATGAAACAACTGAAGTTCAAGTGCTATTTTCCACGATTACTGCATCATCTAAATGAAGATGACTACGACCGACGTGAACAGTTTTGCACAACTTTCTTATCACAATTTAATGATCAAAGAGAACATTTTTTTCGAAACATTTTGTGGAGTGACGAGGCCCACTTTAAATTAAATGGGCAGGTGAATTGTCACAATTGTGTATTCTGGGCAGACAGCAATCCTCACCTTGTTACATCCAAAGAATTAAATTCTCCTGGTATAACGATCTGGTCTGGAATTTGGTGCAATTTTCATGTTATTTTCATATAAATAGAATCTCACAATTTATTTTAATTTCACGTGGGAATCTTGAATCTTAACAAATTCAAGTGGGATCCCGTAAGATTCTTACCCGGGAAAACTGCGGGGATGGTCGACTTGTGAATTCAAAATATTGCATATAAATTTAGAATGCAAATTTTTACATCAACCTTATCTTTACATAGGAAGCTGTTTTATAACAACAACATAAAATCTGTAGACATAGCCGCAGAGTTTTTTCAATCTTACTGTAAAAAAGCATAACAGAAATGTTGATTAACCGAACCGTCTACAATATAAAAGTAGATATATAAACATGCTTGATAACCGGAGTTCCACCAGTAATTCGCCAGTGAGGAATGTTTGCTTCTTTTGCGATCTTGATGTCGATATTATGCATCTAAAATGAAATAAGAGACACTCGCAATGACAGCTCGCAATTTTCTATCATGGGTTTCGGGAAAGTCGATATAGAAGGTTGAGTCGGAAAAGTCGATCTTCATTGTGATCAATAGGCATGTTGAATCGTATAAATTGTAAAATAGGCATAAATATATCTCGACTCATGATATTGGGCTGCCGAAATGGATCCGAAGAATTAAAAATATCTTTCGACCTATACATATTTATTTCTGGCTTGTGACTACCCATTTTCCAACAAAGTCCATACCAGTGCTTTATTTTTATTACATCAACATCCCGCCATTGAACCATATGAGATCCAGCAGCCCTCTCACGAGTCCTAGCATTAGTACATTGTACCACATGCTGCCATATTAATTATCATCCGACAAAAAAGCAATATTACCACTGAATTCGATTTGAAAATCATCTTCGGATAAATCTGAAGACAGACCAACTACACAAAAAAACTGTGGAATTTGAGGCATTTTATCATTATGATCAAACACTTCTTCCCAAACCAAAGAGAAAGAGCTACCTGAACTAACATCACTATTAGAGGCACTATCAGAGTTAAATGAGAAAAAAGAAGACAAGATTATCTCGGATAAAATAAATATACTCAGAATAAAAAAAAAATACTATAAAATAACTAAGTACCTACGTATAAATAAGTTAAAATACAAAGAATAAACAAAAAAATACTATGAAATACAGTTAGAGAATATAAAGTAGGTATACTATAATAATAAATGTAATACAAATATATAAGATGAAAACGAATAAATTCTATTGGAAACTATAACAAGAGAAATCAAGATAACATAAGCACAGGCAGTCAGTCACAATTACCGAAATCTACGAAAAATATTCAGATTTGCGGTATAAATATAAGTGGTTTTTCATTTGGCCTTACAGAAATTGTATTATATTTGTTTTCGACCAATCAGAACTGAGTATTTTTGTTCTTCAATTTATATCTCCCCATGCGGCTGGAATTAGTGGTCGAAAAATTTGCTGCATATTCTGCAGCTCCGGGTTAGTTAAACATACCCTCGTTAATTTAGAAAAAAATTATTTTTAGACCATCATAAAACTAGTATAATTGTCATGGCAAGACAGTCTTGCCACCCAGGTACAAATGGTTTAACTAAAAGCATAATAGTTTAACCGTGGTTTGTTGTTACAGTAACCATTTAAATATGTCACAATGTTCTTATATATACCATTCAAAATCTTAATTAACCAGTCAGCTAAAAATATTTATTAGAATGACTTAACGCAATGGCATATACGCCACCCCCGCTACGAGCCATTTTGTAGAAAAAACCCCCCCACTTCCTCCTGTATAACGTTATTTCTGAATGGGCCTCGCCCTATTACTCAAGTTGATCACGTTGACGTCGCCAGTGTGCACTTTACAACACATCGTTTTAATTAAATAGAATAAATAAATAATATAAATAACTAAAAATTTATAATTATTAAATGTTTAAGATGAAATAAGGGGATAATAATGATATGAAATGTAAGAAATAAGAAATTTAAAAATATAAAAAACTCATGTAGATTGTTTTACTTTAAATATTATTTGTAATATAAAAAATAATAGGTTAAATTAAATAATGTCAAAACCTTACACAAAAAATCTAAAGTTAATATATTAAGTTTAATAAAAGATCATATTTTTACATTTATTTATCTTTAGTATCACAATAGGTTGTCCCTTTAGTACAACTTACGAATTTACATTTATTTCATTTATTGCCATTTTAAATACCAATTTTTAAAATAATGGTTTTCTCGAATGAATTATGGTGAGAAATATAAATATTCATTAATATACTTATGTTTAACTTAAAGATCAAAATAAATTGCTTGGAAATTATTATAATTAATCAATAGATAATTATGGCTATGTTTATAATAGCATGAACATAATTCTGCCAAGATCTTCTATTTAATTATTTTCACCACAATCTTTAGTATTTTCATCATATATACTCTTCTATCTATTGAAACAAGATTATTAGTGTGCATTAAATACTACAAAACACTTATTATGGATTTGAGTCAATGTTAAAGTTCCTCTGTCATTAAATATATTCTACTGCCTTGGACCAAACCTTGAGATGCTCCTTTACACTGTAAAAAAAGTGGCTGATTATCAGGCACCACCTGATAAACAGGCGGTATATAGCCTGAATATCAGTTGGCTGATTATCAGGCACTGGCTGATTTACAGGTGCCTGATTTTTAGATCAAAATTTAAAAGCAAACCTGATAGCAGGTGCACCACCAGGATTATATCAAAGGTGGGCATTTTTTGAATACACGCCATTTAAAATTTTTGTGAAACATATTATGATTATGGAAATGCATAAATATATAGAGAACCAATTATTTTATCTACATAGGTATTTAATATACAGTACATATATATAAACCAGTAAATACAGACAAGTATGGTTCACATACATGGTCGGAATTTTGCAAAGAAATAAGTAAATATGTTATATAACAAGTATAGAATATGCAAATATGATATAGCTGGTGAATCCTACTGATTATATAATACAAAATATGGTTTACAGTAGCAATACTTGAAAATGTCATGAAGAAATGAAACTAAATGGCATTACTATGTAATATGAAGTACAGTTACAACGCCTGATACATGGTATACATATGTGAGTTTATGTGCAACCAAATCCAAAATACATGCTGCTGGTAATACCAGGAGGTAATCGTAATGCATTGTAATGGTTCACAAGAGATCTGGGCATAACAATGTCATAACTTAATTAAACAAGATAAGATTTTTTTAATTAGGTACTCAAAAATGAGGTTGGTATTGTGAATGCATCTGGGATGGATTTGCAGGAATTTTTGTACAACAGTTTTGTAGTTAATGCAGTGCCTGTAGTGAATATTCATCAATGCTAATGATGATAACCTTTCGGTAGTCATTGATGTGCGCAGCCATGGTCGAAAACGGAAAAGGATCTTTCACATTCACAGCTTGTCACTGGAAGTGTACAACCAATTTGAAGTAATATAAACAAATTGGAAAACCTTGTTCTGTCACATTTCACAATTGCCTTTGATAACAAAGAATGTCTGTGCTCGGGGTCCACAGCTTCCCATTTGCTTTTCCAAATGTCAAGTTCCAAATTGACCTGATCAGTACTTGGAAGGTCATCATGATAAAGCTGTTTCACCATCTCCAAAAGTTTGCTAGTGCACTCTTGTTTACACAATACACTCGGAACAAGGTAAATCAATCTTGACAAGAGTTGGGAAAGCTTACTGAAATGAACATTAATTTTGGACAACAATGAATCAAGCAAGGGTATGGCAAGTGTTTGACAATAATAATTTCTGGCTTGTCCGCAGGCATATTAGCATGATTCGATTGACATTTAACAATTGGGGGAAGAGTTTCATCTACACCAATATGTTTGGCTAAACGACTACCTTGTCCGTATATTTTGCTAAACTCCTGGTCAACATTTGTTCGCAAATACTGAATGTCTTCCTATATTCCATCAATCTCTTGTAAAGCATAGACAATGTTGACAAATTTACTTTTCAATTGTTGTGTTGTACCATGAAGAGGATGAAGAGGTAAATTAATACAACACCCACAATAATACCAAATTCACATACTGCATTCAGAAGAGAAGTTGCATCTTTCTTGTTTTCTGATGACCACCCAGATGTAAATGTAGCTTCATAGTAGGCTATATTTTCATGAGTGCCATTGACGATTTCAAATGCTGTTACCAAATGCGGCAAAGCTAAGTAAAAATGCTCATATGCTGTGTCATGTTCTGACCACCATGTCTTGCATAGCATTGGATAAATCTAGTTAAACAAAAATTGTTAAGTGATTCAATGTTAATGAAATTTTGCATGAAGAAACTTGTTCAGAATACATTTGTATTAATAGTATATGGCAATGACTGTACTACCATGATTAACACAAAGTTGTAGGTGCCATTTGCGAAATAGGCGCCTGATTTGGAAGGGGGCATTCAACCCAATGCGCCCTTCTAACGGCGCACCTGGATAGTTAGTTACCTCAATAACTTTAAAGAGTGATTCCAGTAACAGATTCAATATAATTTCTAAAAAAAATCTCTCTTTTTGGACTGAAAAATATAAAAATTTCATAAATTAGCTAATTATGCAAATGTAGGAATTTTATGTGTTATTCATATTTTCATGTACATATATAATGTTAAAGAACAGGTTGGTCATGGTAAGTTGAAATTCAAATATATACTTGTATACACTTGAATTTTTAAATATTGCAAAAATATACATGAATATATTGGAATTTTGTCAATAATTTGTAACTGTCTCATTGGTAGATATACTATTTGTTACATCATATTGTTGTATTAATATTTTTCCATATTCTCATTGCAATTGTTTTTATTAATATAGTGATTATACTTTAATATACAGGAATTGTTTTCTTGTAAAAGGCCTGTAGCATAGTTATGGTAGGGGTGGTTCATTTTGTTAATTGGTGACCTTTTAATTTAAAATATATATTTATTATTTTACAATTCAGTTTAAAAAGAATGAGTAAATATAAAGTATGGAAAGTTTATTTATATAAATTGCATACACATTTATATAAAGCATTTTTCAGAGCCACAATAAAGGGATTTTAATTTTTATTAATTTTATTTAATTTTTCTAATTAATTAAAATATAATATGTTTACTATTTTGGGGTATGAAATCAATATATTTTCTTTTATAGAAACATGTTTAACCATAACAAATATATATTGTGCTACACCCATCAATAGAGGGAACCTTATCAGATATTTTACATGGATCTTTTTGTTTTCCTAGTTTATAATCTTTGAATTTATGTTTTGACAAACATTATAATACCCCAGAATAGTAAAACTGTTGATTGTTTCTAAAATAATTAAATAACATTATTGATAATCTGGGAAGTTAAGGAATATTATGGGCTAGAAAGCCTTTGGTAATTTGATTCAGATAAAGAGTCTACATTAAATTTATATGTAAGCTTTTAATAAAAATTCATCCAATTGAAATTGACTCATATAATGGCCTGAAGCTAAATAAATAAATCTTTAAAAATTGTTTATCACAGAAAATGATTTTAAAGAGTCAAAAGTCTGATAATTCACTTTTTTTCCCTTTATAATGAATTTGGTTTGTATTCTAGATTTTATTGGTGATTATTTTATCACAGAGTGTTTTTATTTTACATTTTGTTTTGTACCTATATATTTTTAGTTATTACATTTAAATAAATTCATAATTTTATGCAAATTCATACTAATTTATAAAGAATAGTTCTACAATTTTATTATCACAAATAATGCTTGACATTGTTTTAATTGAAAATAATATATTATTAGGAAGATTTTAGAAAACTTTATTTCTATAACATGTTTTAACTTTTATATTTTATTTTTAGTAACGTTAATGAGTTCTACAATTCAGTAGAAGATGAATGTTACAATTGTGATATCATTTGCCACAAAAAGTCTTCATTTTGCGAACTGGCCAAACAAAATGGGGCTTGTCCAGGTGAGCTCTCATTCCAATATACATACCAAAACAAATTCTATTTTTAATCGAGCATTTTTTTAAAATTTATTTCAGAAACAAATGTAGCTTTGGTCGTGGGAGTTTGTGTGGCAGTTTTTGTTATACTAGCGATTGTATTCGCATTGATCATTTGGATCACTGGCCTGTATGAAAAATGTAAGTCGATTATCCTAATGTAACTATTTCTTTTTTTTTCAATGAATACTCGATCGTAATGTTTCAACTTACAGATTAAAATATACACAATATAAACAATTATCTCACTAACAATCAACCAGGAAGGAAATTTCTCAGCTTTTTCGTGTTTTTCTAATCAACCGAAATATTAAAATAGTTATCTTTTATTAACAATCGATTTGATTCTATAATATTTTTTTACAAAACGGTTGATTCTAAATAAAGATAACTGTTAATATGTTATTATAATTTTTGTTTTCAATTAAAAACTTCTATTTTATAACCGGATTTCACTTAAAACTTGTCTTAAATATTTATTGAATTTAATTTAAGTCCACTAATACCGGAATGACATTTTAATGTTTTTTACAGTTCTAATTTCATAAACTAAAGGACAGATTACATATAAATTAAAACTTACATACCTTCGTATTATAATTATTTCGAACTAACACAAAGATATATTTGCAATAAATATTTACTAATTTTGTCTCTTTCAGTGCTCTGCAAAAAAGCAATAGAACAAGGTGTTGATAATGTGGATTACGAAGAAGTACAAGATGTATAATATTAAATCTCTGTGATAAAATTAACCGCTAATATAAAGCAAATTAAATTTTGAAGAAAAGTAAAAAAGTATCGGATCTTCCTGTGATTTATTACCGTATAATTTCAACACAATGTTTTTATTTTATTATACTTTTGTATTGTATATCTTTTTTAGAGACACACTCCGCCATATTGATATTTAAGAATAAGTTTTGCACATTTACGACTAAATGTCTCATGACTATTCCTTTAAAAAAATTGTATATCGCATAAAAATTATCCTTTTTTATAAAATATTCCACTATATCTGATAAATTGAGCAGTTCAGTCACTTTTAATTGAACAATTATATATCCCGTAACCATTGATTATAAAATTTCCAATTTAAATGAAAATGCTTTCGTCGATTGAGTAAATAAATGAGTAAAAGATTAATAGACATGTTTACGTAAATATTTAATTAATAAGGATATTTTTATGCAGTATATAATTACTTACTGTATATTAAGCTAATATACCTGTTTTAACAGACATTAAACACTTTTTTAAAATAGTGATAACAATTCCTTTAAAAATGTATTTCATGAATCTGTATTAACATCTCTTAACTTTTTGTTTGTTAGTTTCAGTATTTCGTTGTTTTTATTAGATATTTAGTTGATGAAAACCTTCTTTACTAAGATATTAATCTGTCGCGTTACTTTAGAACCTTAAATTTCCACTATTCTATACGTATTTATGTATTTACTGTAATAGGTATATCAGGAATATATTTTGCCTTAATCTGTCATTATAAAATAGTATTTACAATTTTTTTTGAAAACATAATATTTCTGAACTTTGCTCAATGTGATAATATTTTTTTGTTCTCATTATTTGTTATCTATCCTTTTTATGATAATTTCCACCATGACCAAACAATATTATGCCAACTTATATTTTTATATTCCTCGAGTACCTATGTATCTATAAAACTTTTTGTACAATTTTAATATATATATTTTATTAATTTTATGTTATTTTTTGTGATAGTCCATTCTCTAAATGCATTGTATTTTTTAAATGTAGAATTATAAATTTTGTTATATAAAACGCGGTATAGATGAAGACTTAATAATAGCTATTGTTATGGCGAAACACCAACAAAAGTTTTTGTAGGTCTTTTGTGCTCCTTATTAGATATTATAAATTAAATATTTGATAATTATATTCTGATAGAATGTCAAAATATAAGATTAGACAACTTCTTTGGTTGAATTATTTTAATAAATTAGTTTAAACATAATTTGAATAACGTTTGTTTATTGGTTTTGTTTATGAGTTTTAAAATATTTGCAGTCCTATATAATAAATTATAATATTATTAAGTAGGTAATAATAATAGACTTCAAAGTGATGATAATCTGGAGCTCTAAATAAATAACGATTCTTAACATTACATATGAAAAAATCCACGGAGCTGTAATAGTTATTTACACACCTAGTGCGCTTTTGGCTACTTTACATTACGCTATATGAGATTGATAAGTTTAATTCACGAGTCCGCAGGAGGTACAGTGTATGGCGGACCAAGGGGTTCATGCATGATATCACTTTAAAAAGGAGATATCACTCCAAGATGTTTACAATCCATATAAGTTGAACGATTCGATTTACACACATTCATAAAAGAGTGATAGTTATACAAATTAATTGACTATCATTTAATTTTGAGTGCGTGTACTTACTATCATTCAATTTTGAGTGAGTATACTTACTATCATTCAATTTTGAGTGAGTATACTTACTATCATTTAATTTTGAGTGAGTGTACTTACTATCATTCAATTTTGAGTGATTGTACTTACTATCATTCAATTTTGAGTGAGTGTA
>JAUZNC010035581.1:0-19195 GCA_034780395.1 Vannuccia rotundouncinata
ATTGCAAAAGCCTAAACAAAGAGTAAGAAAGACAGTGCTTTAAATGAAAATAACTAAAATGATAATACCCTGTCATGAGTTTTGTCAGGTGTTCTGCTCGAAAATTAGATGTAAATTGATACCAAATAAACAGAATACTAACAAATGTCTCAAAAAGATATATGTCTGGAGATATTTATATATTTTTCGTAACTGCATGATTATAATTTTTTTAAGATTAATGTACATATAATTTCTGATGTACGCTTTTTATAGTATACGTAAATAAAGTATCGTTCCTTTTCATTTAGAAGTTCATTTTAATCTTAAAATATATAGGTATCATTAAGATCAATATATTAATCGGAGAAACCCGAAATGGATTCCATGTTTATTCCATAATGGATTTAAATTACTTTATCATTGTTTATAGACGCTTTCAAAAGTGGAGTGTAATAACAAGGTCACCAAAAGCGGATGTTGAAAATTTTATCGTGCGGAGTAATGGTACTAACGCGTCACTGACAATCATTTCTGAGCATGCGTCAGAGTATACATATAGTGAATAGATGCCCCGTCGTAGATCAGAAGAATCTTTAATGTGTTTTTTTCATTTGTCAAATTGAAATCCGAGAATTTACAAAATATTACGTTCTAATTCAAGTGTTAGTTTATCTCCTCTAGGAATAATCCAATTAAATCTATTTAGTGCGGCATCGTATCCAAGATTGAGGTCAAATTTAGTTTTCAAGCATGTTTCATTAATGGATGTTGCGAGTTCCATAGCACTCTGATAATGAGCAGGTTGAATGTAGACTTTTTCATGTTTATCCGGTTCTAATGTGTTCACGATTTTAATAGTATTAACATAAGCTTATAAAATGAAAATCATAATAGAGAGGCTTGAGTGAAATTGTGATTCATTTGTGAAATTCTATTGCGCAATTTGAAGACAGCTGGTGGACGTTTTTCTATAAGTCTGTTTTCTGCAGATGTGAAATCACTTATAGTGGACTGATGTTTTTTCAAGGTAAAATCTGTGATGATGATGATGAAATCCAAGTATAATAGCCCCATATTTTTTATGGTGAGTTTTCGAAAAATTACAAAATCCTGTTTAAAAACGTATTTAATTTACTGTTTTCGTATTGATTACGTAACCTACTCTCATGAATGGTAAAGGTACCAAAGGTGCGAATGCAGATTCAATGACTGATTACGTCATAACAGGGACATTAATCTCGTTATTGAACACTTCGGTGGAAAACTCAGGATCGATTTACAAGATGAAATCATGCAAAACTTCATGTAATCCTAATCTTTCTACTCTATTGTATGGTTAAAAATTATTCTGTAAATACCTATGTATTAGTCGAGAAGAATGGTTAGAGCGTCGAACTAATAATTCGTAGGTCATGTGTTCGATTATTTCATTAGGTTATTTTATATTTTAGTAATTTTTTCTTATGCATTTTTTAAGTATCCAAAACGAATGTGTTGGACGATTATAGACTATCGATCCGCTTACACACTACAGGTATGTGAGCATTTTGTATATTGACTACATCTTTATTAAAATATACTATTCTTTATGGACAAGCTATTTTTATTATTCTAACTATCCCGATAAATAATTAGGAAATATATAAAATATGAAAATAATATAACAAAATGGTTTATTGAAAGAGAGGAATGGACAGTATTTAAATGGTTATACGAATAGCACAAATAATTATAAGATTGTACAACCATTATTATAATTAGAATATTTTACGTGAATAGGTAATGGCTCCTCCAATAACTAGTGTATACATTTTGACTTTATAGGGTCAACATCTAAATATATATCCTCGCTACTCGCCACCATTGTTAAATATGAATTTTTAAATCAGTTGAGTTTAATCGTCTTCGATGGATAGGGGAGGTGCAGAGAGAATCAGTTTGAGAGGACACAATCGTTCTTCTGTCTTTTCAACTGGAAAGAGACAGGAGCTACTGACGTCTTCCAATGGGTTATAAGGTTTGCAGGAACCAGATAAAGAGGAAGAACACCTGACAAATTGCAAGATCCCCCGACAGTACAGAGACATATTCAACATTTTGAGTAATTATGCACCACTTTATCGCCCATTAGAAAGGTAGAATAGGTTTTCGTCCCTCAATTGCTTGATGACGGACTTGTTCAAACTCGCTACTTCGCCGGTAATTCCGTGCTGTCCGAAATATATCCTGTTGAGACGCAGTAGAAACTAATTGTTTCCCGCACCCATATCCTTGATCTTCATAGAATTGCCAAACCCAAACGAAGCAAGTAGCATTGCGTCCCAGCATTGCCTAGTAAATGTTCGAATTCTCCCTAAAAGTTAGCCGCAATCCAGGACAGTCAAGGAAAATGTATCTTAAAGGTTTTGGTAGACCTGGAGCTTCTTTTGGGTTGAGAGAAATTTAGACAGTTTCAATAACGCCCGTGTCTCCTCCCATTCAATTTTAGAGTCAACATGATCATGCGTTTCTTCAACATATGTTTCCAAAGTCTGAATTTAGCCGAGAACTTGATCGTTGACAGAACTTTTGGAATAGTGAAGATAGGGCTCATGAATAGGAGAGTTAAGCTTGTGGAGGATTTGATGTAGATGAAGTGGAGGGATTTTCCTGAGACTGAACGCAGCGGTGAGGATCCACCTTGATGAGCGGGATTATTCGATGGAACGTCACTTCAATAATTCAATCTGATTTAAATGAAGCCATTGTTGTAGAGGGAGAATAGACCAACTGAGAGACGACCATCAGAGAGCTCGTAAGAAAGGAGAATAAAATCAATAACTCACACACCTCCTAATATAGCATAAATTTTAATTACTTCAATCTGATTGGTCGCCGAATTACTATGGTAGATTGAAACATCAATTTGTTTTCATTGGCTCAAAATTTTACTAGTAAATGTGTGAGGGGGAAACAAAAGATTCTTCTTTTGAGTTAGAACTTAACCTTCCCTACTACTAATATATATATGTGTAGTAGTATATAGTTAAAATTTAATTTGTAATACTAATTTATAGTATATAATTGTCATTAAAATAATAATAATAACTTTTTACTTATTATATTATAATATACCTACTTAATAAAAAATATACCTATTTAATATAATAAATTGTTTGCAAAGTTAAAAAAAAGTAGCTTTTAAAAAGTTGCTCGATTATAATAGAATGTGCCTGTCAGTGATGTAATTATTGGATTTATATTAATGGTTATATTGCATGTACATTTATTTTATAATAATGTTAAATGAATATAATATATTGAATATACACTATTATTTGTTTAGGATCGACACAATTGCATTTTTTCGGGCGTTATGTCCAAAGAGATCGTGGTTATGGTTACAATTTTTCCGAAAAGCTCGGGATAGAGGTTGATGCCGTGACTAACGTAGAATCAGGGAGGGGAATAGAAAAGCAAAAAGAGGCAAGTTTTCCCATAGTTAATCAGCATAAGTAATTGAGAGAACAATATGTGTAAGTAACATTAATATATAGAGGTTCTTATAATCCTATTATCTGAAATACCTTTCATGTTCATAGCTCCTTTTATAGTTCATAATTATTTCATAATTAATAGAGTTTCTCTTTATTATGACTAATGTAGTTTTTCAAATTTTATATATAAAAAAATATTAATTTAATTTTGCAATTGGTTCTTTTCTATTTCGAAAAAAGGTAAAATTTTATTAAGGATTAAATATATATTTACGAGCTATATTACTATTCTTTTTAACAGTAGTAATTAATAGCAATTATTTTTTCTATCTCATAAATTGTTTATAAAATAAATAATAATTATTGTAATAAATATTATTGATTAAATTAAGGATAAAAATGTAAACTCAACGAGCTATGCTACTGTTAAAAATAACAGTAGTATAGCAATTTGTTGGTCGTTTGTGGGCAAGGTCACCTTGGGACCCACAAGCTATACAACAAGCTATCATAAAAGTATACCTAATTGCTACAAATCATTACTAATATTGACTTTCCTTTTAATTAATAACTTCAAATAATTAAACAATTTTGCTTATGATGTTTTTAATTTGTCATAACGATATTAATATTTATTTTAAAACTATTTTATAATCAATAGATCAATTATTATATTTTATATCAATTATTATTGTATAACTTAATATTTCAAATCTACTTATAATTTTATAATATAAAGAAATTATTCTGAAATTTGGTGTCTATTTTTTTACGTTTTTTTACCGTTAGTCCTATCGTTTCAAACTTTTAATATTCTAAGTTTTACGCACAGGATTAAAATCAATCAATGTTTGCTCTTTATCATTATGTAATTTAATATTTTAATTAATAGAAAATCCTTTAGAAAATCCACTTGCTTCAATAAATTTATCAGTTTGTAATATTAGGCAAAATTTTAATCTATTTCTGAAATTTGACAATGTATATAAATATACAACGCATATAAATATTTATTTCTGCAAAAAAAGAACGACTAAAATAAAAATTTCTTATCATGTGGAAAAATAAAATGTCCAGGAAATACACTATAGTTTATAAATTAATTAATAAGCTTTTAATTAATTTTGCATACGTTTTAATACAATGAAAGTATAGTCTATTGAATTTGTCAACAGTCGTCCAAATACTCCCATGGAGGAAACAACGTCAATACAATTAATTACTCAGTAAAATTTACTTTAGCGTCGGAAAATTTGGTAATGCCATTATTATTTTAACACCAACAATATAACTTTTTCAAATATTAGTCATATTATTAATATATAATTACTACTCCATGAAGACAAACAACACAATTTTCTTCAATTATTTCTAAATAAATTTAAATCGTAAGTAGTAAGTTAGGGGAATCTACGTGACACAAATAACAAAGTGATTAGTACTATAGTGCATATGGACAATTCGATTTTTTATTTTATTTATCCGACTTTTTGTTCTTTTTGCTATACATCTATGCTTATGCAAATCTAGATTAACCATATGAAAATGTTTGTTACTATTGTCAAAGTTGTGAGCTGTAAATTTGAATATTTACAAGTTTTATTATTAAAATCTAATCATAACATAATACCATAAAATTAATTTCACGTTAGAAATGTGGAAATGACAACGTCATGTGCTGCATGGCTTTATCTAGAGTCATCAGGTTCTAAATTTTCGTAAGAAAATTAAAAATGTCCTCGAGTATCAGTCAAAATGATTTCTGAGGGCCTCTTATAGGCTAGGGAATATTTACCGATCGCACAAATATGGGGTATATGGGGCTGTCTCAACAAGCACACATTTTTCCATTCTAAATATTCGACTGTTGCCCGTGATGTATGTGGGCGGGCACCCTATATACAGTGTTGAAGGTGTACATTTTCTAGTAAAATAGGTATATCTTATAGTCCAGTCACTATACGCCCAAAAATAAGTAAGCATCAAATAAACTGTAATAAAAGCGTTTTTTACACCATTCGATAGAGGGAAATCATTTCTAAATCTTTCATATTAGGAAAAAAGTTATAAACGATTAATGTTGCCTTCTTAATTGATAAAATATTCATTCAAATTGACCCACCTTTAAATATTATTAAAATGAGGTTTCTTGATTAGTTAATCAGAATTAAGCATTTATGCAATTCTGAATTGGGAATTCCAAATGTATGTACCTATTTCTATGTAAGGAACTATTAAATTATTAAAAGATATGGTCCGTCACTTGTGTTTAAAATAATTAATATTTATTCCATTAGTAATTTACTAGTTAATTGTAGTGTTTCTTATATTTTACATATTTTACTATTATCCTACTACCTGCGTCCTAAAAAGGGAATAAAGTAAAAACACATTTATTTCAAACAAATCTTGTTTGCCAGTATAACCAGCGGAATAAGGAATAGGCTACTGGTTTTATAGGACCCATCAATAGCTTAACAGCTGATCTTCACGCCGCTGATGCGATATATCATAATTCATGTTATGTAAATTTTCACACAATGAAACGAATTCCACCCAAAAATATACTCAAAATATATCTTCTTGTAGCGATATTGATATCAAAAATGGAAAAAACCAATTGATGATAAAATACGCACCTCACTCAATCAAGCATTACCGCATTTTGAAAAAAATGATGATCATCAGTTCACTGTTGCGGATATTGTTGATAAGTTGAAAGAATATATTGTGGGTACAGGTATTGAACACTACAGTACTGTGTAAGTATATCAAACAAATATTTTACAAAAAAGTACAGGGGTCAGCTACTTATAACAAACATAGGGCTAAATCAATTCTTTACGATTACTCCAAAGTACCAAGAAACGATTACATTGATACTGAAAGAAAAAATCTTATTCAAGCTGCTATGAAAAATGAAATCAAAGAAGTAAATACATGCAAAAAAATCTACACTTCATTAAACGAAATATCTAGCACGCAATCTCGCAAACAACATCACTTCGACTTCTGTTGTAGGAACTATTTTCCGAACATGATATGGAACTTTAAATAGCCTCGAATGGAAAAACTATAATACAAGAAGGAATCAGACCCAAAACACTTATGGCACCTTCACAAATTGGCCTAGCAGTGCAACAACATCAACATTTCAATTCACGGTTTCTCAATGAATCCTTACACCAACATGGTTTTTGCTCATCACATAATGAAGTATTAACATTTGAGCGATGCGCGACACATGATTCTGGGATGAATAATGAACCCTCTCTTTCTTCGCAGAATTTTGTACAATTTGTTGCTGATAATGTCGACCATCACAACTGATGTACGAGGAACATTTCACGGCATGGGTATGATTGCTGCTATTTTTCTCGGTTGGATGTAACTGTTGAATTGCTAAGCGAAATTCATGGAATAAAATTTCACTTTTATAATATGAAAGAAGATTTCAATGTCAAATATAAACACCTAGCTAGCTGCTTGCAATTTCAATATTGAAGAGCCAAAGGTTGACCAGGGTGGTCAGGATTTATGCGATCATTACAAACTTCACCTCATAATGTTGTTGTCATGTATAGGAGGATTTATGCGATCATTACACACTTCGCCTCATAATGTTGTTGTCATGTTAGGAGGATTTATGCGATCATTACACACTTCGCCTCATAATGTTGTTGTCATGTATAGGAGAATTTATGCGATCATTACACACTTCGCCTCATAATGTTGTTGTCATGTATAGGAGGATTTATGCGATCATTACACACTTCGCCTTATAATGTTGTTGTCATGTATAGGAGGATTTATGCGATCATTACAAACTTCACCTCATAATGTTGTTGTCATGTATAGGAGGATTTATGCGATCATTACACACTTCGCCTCATAATGTTGTTGTCATGTATAGGAGGATTTATGCGATCATTACACACTTCGCCTCATAATGTGGTTGTCATGTATAGGAGGATTTATGCGATCATTACACACTTCGCCTCATAATGTTGTTGTCATGTATAGGAGGATTGCATAGGCGAATAAGTTTCCTCGGCTCTATTGGTTATATCATGAATGATCTGACTCAAATTTTGGAGAATGTTTATGCTGAAAATACAGTCAAACTAAGTCATACTGTCAAATTTAATACTAAGTGGCAAAGCATTTTCTCGAGCATCACTTGGACACAATATGATTGCATTCCGCACTTCATACATTTTTTCGATTTTGAAGTCGATTTACATCAGACTGACTCTATTATTTTGCATGACGATATTAAAAAAGATCATGACATATATGTCAAACTATTGTCAAAAGTAATATCTGTGACAGCAGTGACTTCAACAAACGTTCTAAAAAATATCTCGAAAAAGTACATGAAAATAGTAAACAGGATGGCTGGTTCTATGGTACTCCATGTGGAATCTTTATGTACATAATGTACCTATAAATAATGACACAAATATTAAATTGAATAATCACATTTTGTACATTGTTTATAGTATCTAGTATGCAAGTATGTAATAAAAGCCTGTACCTACATATTATATAATAATTATTTATTTAATAACAATTTTGTAAATACAAACCAAAAGAGTGGAAAGAAAAAACATAAAAATTGAAAAACTTATTACGAAGATTTACAAATAATGTAATATAATATATTCAATATTCAATATATATGTATTTATGTATTTATACCATATTTATCACATACTAGTAAAATTACTAAAATGAATAATATTAAAATTTAAAATTTTTTCCTAATGACCGATTTTTAAAAATTTTGAATATGATAAATAGATTACTATTATTTATCGAATAACGTTAAACAATCTTTATTAATTGCAATTTGCTTGAGGTTAAACCATATAATGACTGGACTTATAAATGAATTTAATAATGGAATTATTAAGCTTTTTGTTGTTTCAGGAAACTTTGAAATTGTGTAGAAATTGTGTATACCATTCTATATCAATACCCTCAGTCATATAAGCAATATTTCGTAATAATGGAAACAATGACTTATTATGCTTATTGTTGTAGTCTCAGGAAACCTTTGAAATTGTCTAAAAATTGTGTCTACCATCCTGGATCAATGCTTTTATTCATATAGGCAATATTTCGAACAATGGCTGCCTTTCATAGATACTGATATTTTTAGATATTCATAGAAATTTTTCTTCTAACATTTAGATACTTAGACAATTAGAGTTGATAATTTTGTCGCGTGTTTTTTATGGTACAAATGAGATAAAACGTCAATCTTTAAAATGATCCTATTTATGAAATACGCACGACAATCATATGCCTTCCAAATTCTTCCCATATGACGTTAAAGTAATGATGTTAAATATGCAAATTTTTAAATATTTAAAACGTTTTTAAAAATATAAAGATTTTGAAATTCCAAAATAAAAAAAATATATTATTAGATAAAGTGTACATTAATATTGTACCTAATATAAATTTTGTCAATATATATATAATGACTAGTCAATTGTAAAATGATATAATAAAGTTTACAATTATCGAAATATGGACTGTATTAGAAAAAATCAATAAAAGTTCAGTGTCAAGTTTTCAATTGTAAATTTGAATTCTCAAACTGCCATAAAAATTATCAAAATTCGTTACTGTCTTAGGAAAAATCAGACGTCAGAACGTGATTGTAATAAATTCAAAATTACACGGCATAATATGACATTCTTTCTAAAAGTCACGTGGTTAAAATACATTTAAAATGCGCGGTTGAAATTGAAATTCCTGCCCAAAGTCATTAGAAATTAACACTAAACAATTGAATTAAACGCAAATTTAAAAAAAAATATAAATGCGCGGAACAAAACCGGAAAAACTGAACTTTGATTACTCGCGAATGGGGGAGGGGTAATAAAGGGAGTTGGTTGAGGGAAGGGTGGAGGGAAGGGTGGAGGCAAGGGTGGAGGGAAGAGTGGAGGGAGGAGAGGTGTAGAGGGAGAGTGAAGGAGGAGGGAGGGGTCTTATCAAAAAAGCATTTGGGGAGTGGCGAGCAATTAAGACACAATTAGTCATGAGTTGAATGTCTACTTTTCCTACTACTATAAATACCTAAATCAAATTTTGCTTATCACAGAATAAGACTTAAATTCGAAACTTCTTATAATTTTATTCTTTTAATTTGGTTTGTTTATAGTTTTTATTAGTGGTAAGTGCTGTACAGTGAGAGTTTTTTATTTTCTTTTCTTTTATTATATTGTATTGTGAATGCTATTATATGTGCCTCTCTGATTCACTTTGCCATTTCAGATATAATTAACTCATTACTGCATTATAGGCTTTTATTTTTATTTCTTAATAAGATGCAACTTGATATTTACAAATTTACGTCTTATTATAAAAATTTCTAAAGAGAAAAATAAAATATATGTTATTATTAATTCAAATTTCTTTTGTAAATTATAATTATTATCAAGATTATGCTGGTCAATTAGAATTTCTTGAAGTTAAAATATATTTTTTAATATTTAGTGACTGTATTTTATGAGGAATAATTTTTTTGAAGGTAGTAGTACCAGATTATATTGTGTAATGGCTTCTAAGTCAATTTTGAATTATTTGTGAAAGATAAAATCTTTTGAATTTTCTGAAAATCTAAAATATCACCCCTTTTTAAAATCTACAAATAAGTCTACAATTTCCATACTTCATATATGACTTTAATTGTGTATAATAAACGCTGTAGGTCAAAGATGACACACTCAAGTATCTTTGTTAACATTTTCAAAAGTCAAAAAAATAATTTGTTTTACACGCATTTTTTAATTAGAATTAATTTTACATATTTGGGTTTCTCCAGAGCAGTATAAATAAAATAAGTAATTTAAAGCTCTATAATACTGATAAACCAGTGGCAGATGTATATTTGAGAGGATGTATAAATAATTTTGACATAATTCAACAAAATATTTATTCAATCATTATAAGTTAGTATTATACATAACTATAGTCATATTCATTTATATACAAAATGTGCATAATATACACAAATCATATGCATAATTTCGTCAAATTTCAAATCCTGGGTATAGAAATCATGTTATTTATATTTGTGTTTCTATAACCATCACCACTAAATTAAAAATGAATTCAAATTGTCTTACTGCATGTTATTAATTTAAAATTTTCAATTTTGTCCGAAATTATATTTTGCGATAAGTATTTCCTTTCCTTCAACTATTCCTTTTAGATACATAGTTGAAATCGAGAATATAATGATTCGAATATTAATAATTTTCAATAAGTTTTCATTTTAATTTTAAAACATATATTAAATTCTTATCATCAAAATAATGAATATCACAAAGTAACTATCAAAATAAATTTTGGTTGATTCAATTCGGCTATTAAAAATGAATAATATATTACGTTTTGACTGTAACAATTGTACATAAGCTATATTAAAAGCGTCCCCTTAATCCCGTAACCCTCTATATTTAAGGCATAACTAATCAATCCGTTGGGTTCAAACATATGATATAGAAGGCATAGATATGTCAAAGTATTCTGTAAACAGCATAACGGTAAACAACATATAGATATACAATTAGATATACTTAATTGTAAATCGATTTTAAAAATTTAAATTGATATAAATTAAAAGTTAAGATAATTACTTACCTAAGACAAGATTTTCTTTAGCTTTAGAAAAATATATATTTTAGAAATACTAGCATTAATCAATATATTAATCCTTCAATAATTAAAGTAAATTGGATATTAGAACATGTTTTTTAAAAAGAAAATTAAGTAATACATATTTGAAAATTGTAAGGCAAACAGAGACCCATCCAAACTGTAAAAAATGAGTTACGTAAATTTAGGAATTATTTTTGTGAAAACATTATTAAAAACGGTTTTTTCCAAAAAGTAACAAATTGAAGAATATGTTTCATGAGAATAGAAAATCATAGTAGGAATTTTTAATGACATAAAAATTCCTGAAATGAAACAATAAAAGTATCAACATAAATGACAAGGTTTCAGCTTATGTATAATCTTTTTTATATTCTGCATTACATAAAAATTATGAATTTAAAAATGTTTTCAATTTCAATTTTTTGATTAATAAAATTTTAATAAATTTTTTAATCAGTTCTATAATCTGTTCCATAATTCCTGAATTATTGCTTATTTTTATTTATCATTATATAATTTTTATTAATAAAAATCCCTAACAAAATATTATAATCCTAATTAATGCATGATCTGTTCGAAAATATTTAATTAAGCAAAATTTAAATCTATTTGTACAAATTTACAATTTTTAAAATGATTTTTGAACGCATTTAAATATTTATTTTTGCAAAAATTTCTCAATAATTAAATAATTTCGCAATACATTTTAACTGAATGAAAGTATAATCTATTGAACTTGCCAATAGTCGTTCAAATACTCCCATGGAGGTAACAACATTTTAATAGCGTCAATGAAATTAATTACTCATTAAATTTAACTTTCGCATCGGTAAATTTGGTTACGACAATATTATTTTATATATAACTCTTTCCAAATTAGTCTTATGATTAATATATATAATTGCTACTCCAGGAAGACAAACAACAAAATTTTCTTGAAACACTTATAATTAAATTTAAATTGAAAATTAATTGTCAAAATACACAATAAAATATAATAAGTATAATAAAAGTAAATATAATAAAACACCCTTTGTGGGAAATAAACCGCTACAATGCAAACTAAATAAAATATAAATTAAAAAATAAAACGCTATTTAATCAAATGTTTCGACTTTTCGACTTCTCCTCTTTCAGACGAGAATATAGTCTTCAAAAATTTGTTTCAAGAAAGCTGACGTATTGATTATTTAATTTTTTTTAAAATTATATTATGATTGGTTTGTATTGTAGCGATTAATTTTACACATAGAGTGATTTTATTAAATTTTTCTTTTATTATACATTTTATTGTACTATTTAGGGGACCTCCCTGATAACTCCGTCATATTAGGTATTACAATTTAAAAAAAATACATTTAAAAAAATCAAACAACATCATCTCCAATATTTAGTCAAATTAATTGTTAAATATATAAAAAACAGTCGAATTTATTAAAAAATATAATTTATTATCTTTTAGAAGTTCGGTAATGTAGATTTCAAATAATTTTGTTATTTTCTGAGATTTAGGCAACCCAACCAGAATTTGTCAAATATGCATTGAGTAAAACTCTTTATTGTATTGAATCAAGAGGATAACAGGCAACAGGCAACATAAAAGAGAAAACAAAATAACTATATGAAACATTTTATACATTGTAACTGAACAGTAATTAATAAAATTATAAATTAACTATATAAACTATAATTAACTATATAAATTAATTATATATCAAACATACCGGAATGTTTCAAAAGGCTCATGATAAAAATACAAATAAAATAAAATAAAAGTAAAATATTTCACTCATAGTGCAAATGTTAAAATTAACTTAAAGGAACGTTTAATTTATTTATAATTGACTTGTACTTTTATAACTTTAATATAATTAAAAGATGATAATTTAGACTCCACCATGGTTGGACGATCAAGAATGATTGTTTCTACCCTAGTTGACTAATTATAGACGGTGGTATCCAACTAAATCTCACCAACTTAACTACTTAAATTAATTTTCTATAGAAAAAAGTTTCAAGACGCAATTGGAGAGATTTTAGTGGTATAAATTCTAAAGCAGATTAACTTTCGTGAAATTATTTCGATGTTAGTTTTCCCCAGAAAATCATAGGGGGGTTGTTTTTATGCGGAATATAGAAAACTGGACACGAACACACATGCTTGTGTGTAATAACATGAAGTATATATCCAATTTATCGCTTAGAACAGTCAATGGGTAGACCTTTCCTTTTATAATGTCGGAGGTGTCACCTGTATTGGTCAGATTGCTGGCAACGGCATTAACATGAAATTAACATGAAATTAACAAAATAAGTGTTGACCAAGGAGAAGTATATCGTTTCTGTATTATGTTATAACCAAACTGCAACAAGAACCGCAGTCACGAAACACATAACGCTGTTACCAACTCCAACTTCACAACAATATAATAAAGTTTAATTTTCTCCTTCCAGATGAAGTGAATCAGGTATAGAAACTTAATTATAACTGCAGGTAATTATGATGCTTTCAATAGATATATTCTTAGTTGCTACTTCATAAGTTATGTACTATTAGAATATGGCTACAATATATAAAATATTTGATAAAGCATTACAAAACATTTTAAATAACTCCACAGAACAACCTTTAAGATTTTTTATAAAATTTCAACTTTCTTTTAATTTTGATTATTCTTAAAATGAATTATAAATATAAACATTAACATGGAATTCATTTTATTTTATTTTTGTTTAACCTTAGCAGTATAATTAAAATTTTATAATTATGACATTTTGCTAACCATTTAATAATAATTTTCCTTCTGATATTTCCATATGATGTTTTAATTAAATTATAATTTGATATATTTTAAGGATTATTTGACTTAATTAAGATATCATCTAACGCTATATTTAAATGACATTTGGAAAAGGTATAGACGTATTTCATGCACATATAGCATTACATACGCATTTCGTTTGAAAGTGTATACTAAGTCCACAGAGAATATTATACTTCTATTTGTAACTAATATAAATACAATATTATCTCGTTGATATTTCAATACAATTTTTTTTTATTAAAAATGAATAAATCGTAAATGTGCCATTAATAACTCCCGGTGTTTAAATACTAAACTGTTTGCGTAGGAGTAATGTTCCTTGACACAGGTATGGAGGCGGCTGATAGAACTTTTGGTTGTTGATTTTGCAGTTTGATGTCGTCGGAGTGGATTTCTTGAGAGTTCGAGTGCGTCAAAGGGTGTTGGTAGGTTGGTAAATTCAGACGTCTGAGTGTCCGAGTGTCCGCGTAAGTTTCCGATCTACAAGGGCATCTGAGATGTCCACAATGTAGTCTGGGAAGTAGTTGGCTTTAAGCGTTTTATGAAAGCCGTTAATGTTATAGCCAGTTTGTCTGCGTCCCTATAGTGCATCTTTGGCTGGTACGTTCAACTTCGTTGCTTACTGAGTAGATCTTGGTCGACGTAGGAAGGGTCGATTTGTAGTTTAGGATCGCGAGCTGCTACGGGCCCCGTTCATCTATCGTCAGTTTTAACCTTCACATGGTTGAATTTCTATTGATTTATTTTTTTCCGTAAGTAAACATTCTTTCGGTTAAAAACAGTTTTCATTTTCAAAATTCTATGCAAATTGCGTTATTTGGCTAGGCTCAAACTTTTCCTTTCGAAATTTACAGTTTTCAATTAACCATTTTTTATTGAGGACAATTATAATAATTATATAATTATTATAATTACAATTATAATCCTATTATAATACATTTCGATAAGTTATAATCCAATGAATTTTTTCGATAAATATAATTTTTTAAAGTTCATTTAAATAGATTATAAATTAACAATCCACAATACGATGTCATAATTATGATAAATCAGTATATTGTTACATAGATTTTTATTTAAAATACTATACCCTATATAGAGAAAGTATATGGATAAGTACTGCCAATGGATATATAGACATTTTACTACCATGAAATTATCGACATCCGAAATGCAAACTATAGTATTCAACATTTTATAAACATAAACATATAAATTACGAAACTAATTTTTTGAAATTTTGTTTTAACTCAACAACGAAAAAATATAAAAATACGCAATTAAGAAAGAATGTGCACATACCCAAGACTAAATCACCCATATATATAACTCATTAAAAAAAATCGGAATATGATAGTTTGCAGTTTTGGACGTCGATATCTAAAAAATATAATAACAATAAAAAACAGAAGGAAGGTTAATTATTCAATGTTTAAATACAACAAGTCAAAACAGATTTGATAACAAAAAATATAGATTGAAATAAACTTTTGTAATAAGCAACAAATAAAATTATAGTAATAACCAAATAAAAAGTTACAACAAAAAATATTATAATAATTAAAAAATATGGAGTAATGAATTAATAATTAAGAATGAGAACACAAAAGAACAACTGTTAACAACTAAAATATTCTAAAATTATTGATTTTTTACCAATCAGAATATTAAAGCAGGTACATTTTTTAATTTGATTATTTATTTCAGTTTACTTCATTGGGAAAACGTCCAAATGATACAATTTGAAAAAAGTTTTTACGAAATGACTGAATGAAAAATAAGTAGACAAAAGTATTCGCACTATTACTGAAAGCAGTTAACACTACAGATATTTTCTGTACAATCATATTTCCCCAATATCCGCCAGATATTAATTCAGTACCAGCTAAGATTGAATAAACACTGTCGACAGAATAACAGCATATGAATATAATCGTTACAATAATGAATGCTTTTGTAATTTGTATATTACAATTTCTAATTCGATTTGAGTTCAATACAACTGCCGATATTTTATTTTGTTGATTGAGAACATGGACAACTTTGCCATACATTAAAACAAACGAAATGGTAGGAAACACATAGACGGTTAAGGACCAAAAAATACTAAAAATAGAAATATACTTATTAAATATTTCTTCTTCAAATGCAAATTTAGGTAAACACGAACCATTTACAAAACGACACAGCATATTTCCAGTTGGCGTTGTAACAATCAGCGTATACACAAAATTTATAATGACAAAGGTAAAACTGAACTTTTGAATATTCGAATATCTTACAGGTAAAACGACAGCAACAAATCGATCTACTGCAGTGAAAATAAGATTCTGAACACTGAAAAAGATAAAGAACCAGTTGAAATACTGAGTGTGCCAAAAATAACATATTACAAAGTCAACAATTTGATTTCCAGTTTTCCACATTCGAGGTTGAAGAAGATTAATCATTGTGATGAGACAAATTAGACCATCTGAGATCGATTGAGCTCGCATCAAGGTGTTAGTCAAATTAGAAGCCAAACGAAATCTTATCAAACTCATCAATTGAATCACATTTCCAAATAAACCAACACATAATACGAAAACTAGACAAAAGTTTATAACGCTTTCAGGATCAAAATTCAGAGAGTTATTCATAATTATGAAATAATGTTACATTATGTTTTAAAAAAATGTTAGCTTATTAAATGAATTTTCAGATTTTTCATTTTTTCGTTGAGAATTCAGTCTACTATTAAAAAAATATGTAAATGCGTTTTGCTTCGTTATATCATTTGCGCCAACCAGATTTTTAGAGTATAATTATTAGAATATTTGCCATAACTCCATATTTCAATATAATGTCTTTTGATTTGTTGATGAAATTCCTATAATTACTATACAAAAAAAAATTAATTCACAACCTTTTGAGAACATTATTAATTAACCTCCCAAAAAAGAACTTTAATAAATACAATTTAATTCCAATCAAATTAAAATATTTTACATTCTTTGCATTAATTGTATTGTAATTAATTCCATTTTATAATCAATTTGAATTTTAAAAATATGAATTCTAATTTTTAATCATAGATATTATTATATTTATTAATATATTTATAAATAACATAATACAATATCACGCATATCTATAATTTTGAAAATGGAAATATTTAAAAAGAAGTCAAACTTAACAATAACATATTATTAAAATCAATAATATAATAGATAAATATTTTCAAAATGCAATGCAATGCAACAACTGTGGAAATTGATTTTACAACAAATTATTCATAATACCTAGAACAGCAAGATCCTTGATGCTCTTATTGCAGAGAAAAGGTTAACGCCATTGAAGACTTTGTAAGATGGACACAACTTAGGCCAACCTAATTATAACCACAGTTCTTCTTTACGCCCAGTTTTATTATACTTTTTTTCATTAACATACTTCTTTTATTTTATATAAAAAAGCAAGTAATTATTTGAACAATCGAGATTTAAAGATATTTATTTATACTACAAATATAAATATCGATAAATAATAATGAAGGTAACATGTTAAATATAGGTAAACACATACATATAAAACTATAATATATAGTAACACTTAATCCAATATGAAATAAAATAGAAAAAATCATACTGTATGTCTATACTGTCCAACCAACATATCTGGCCGATCAAATTATCTGGGCCGACTAACTTATCTGGGACGACTAACTCATCCGATGATTGCCGCCTTTCACTCATTAGGGATCTCTTCTAAGTAGACTTCTTCGACTTGAGGCATACAAAGAATGTCCTTGTCTGGGGACTTCAACCCCTTCCAGACAGATCGGGTACAACATTCGCCTACATGGGCCGGGCCAATTCGTAACATTACTGCAAGGTTATTTTAAAAGATTTCCTTCAAGCTTTAGTTATTATGACACAGTTTTCTAATTGCTCTTCACTCACTTTCTGCCCTTATATGTTGCATAGTATCAATTGAAATAACATTAGCCGCGGTTGTTGCTCGGATCAGATGACATGTATATTCGGACCTCTTGAAAATGGTGACTCGACTGCATGACTCGAATCGACAACAAAATATATTAAAATTCGAATTGGCAATGCAGATTTGAATTATTGGATATATTGAAATATTTGACGACGATTTGATATATATTGGTTCAAAACTTCAACGTATTGGGAGGGTTTGTCCTTGATAGCTGGAGTATAAACTTGGACGTGTAAACGTTCATGTAAGTTATCAATAGTCCCTCTAAGCATCTCCGATTGGGTCGATACACTGACATGTATCCCGTGTTCGATAGAAATTTAATTTTAATTGGTTTAATTAGAGTTAATGTAAGGTATATCCGTAATTTAATGACTATATTTACTATATAGCATATGCGGAGAATTCGAATTTTCAATTACAAACTTGATTAAATATAATTATCGATACTTGATGAGCACTTATTGATTTTTTATCAATACTTTGAATTTTTCTAAGACGTTAAGGGATATCGGTTATATTTACTATATTTACAACATTTCTTATATAGCATATGGAGAATTCTAATATTTAATTAAAAACATAATTATATATAGTTATCGCTACCTTATGAGCACTTATTGATTTTCCTCAAATAGTGGATCCCATTAATTTAATGGCTATTTATATTATAAAGCATAGAGAGAATTGGATTTGACTATATTATTATCTTGATTAAATGAAGTTATCGATATCTTACATACATTTATCTATTTATCTATGTGTCGTAAGTTTACAAGCTGTAATAGTAATGGTGATTGCAGCAACATGCGGTGCAGTTGTAAAGAAGAAGTGAGTATTGTGCATCTCTGCCAGTGGTGGTCTGTAAAGGCATTACATGCAGAATTGTGTCAATGATGTTTTTGACTCTGCTGAAGTTGTTGACTCTTAAAACTTCTCAAATTTTATTTTTGTAATTATGTAAAATACTATGTTGTACAAAAAAAGTTTGTACTTAAATATAAATACATGTATTTAACTTATCATAAGTTACTTTAAGTCTAACTGTGAAAAAATAAATATATAGATGTTATACTACACTTATTTAAATTGTTTTAGTTTTGGTATGATCACGCTTCAGAATAACAATTCATTTCAAACTAAAATTCACCCAACTTCAAAACAAAAAATGTTTATTTATTTATTTGAACTCATGGATGATCATTAATAAATAAAATGTAAAATAAAGTATGTTAATTAGTTAGTCAGTTA